>CM076584.1:993829641-994016013 GCA_034641835.2 Pinus albicaulis
TTTGGTGTCTATGAATCCCCACAAGCTTGACAAAAAATTCCCAACAAAGTGAGAATCTCGATCACTAAAAATGGATGTGGGAAATCCAAAATGCACCCATACATTTTGAAAGAATAACTGAGTTTTTTTTTAATCTGTATTTTTCTTTTTATGTGGCATAAAAATACACATTTTTTTGAACCTATCCACAACTACATAAAGATAATCATGATTCCTTTTTGACATAGGAAGACCTACAAAAAAGTCCATAGAAACACTCTCACATGGAAGAGAAGGTACTGGTAGTGGTGTGTACAATCCTAACTTTCTATTGCTAGGCTTACTGACAGCTCATATTAAACAACCTCTAATAAAACATGACCCACTTGCAAGCATACGAGGCTGCTAACAATACGTTTGTAGATGTGCCACCATATTACTTACACCGAAATTCCAACAATAAGAGAATTATGTGCCTCTATTATAATATTGAATCTTTCTCCCCGTGGAATACAAATCGTACCAATATGGTACAAAAATTTATCATGCATGTGATAATCCAATTCCTCTACTTGGTTCCCTTGTCTCAAAGTTGCATATACATCTTCAAAATCAATATCTAAATCACATTGTTCAACATAGCTCTCCTACAAAAAAAAAATATTCTTAAGAATAGTAGCAACACTAACGATAGACTTGGAAACCATTTTAGAAAATTTATTGTAGATACCTTGCTTATAACTTACCACAAAGTGGAATTGTTGAAGAAAACCCATCCATCAAAAATTCCTTGACTTTTGCAACTTTGTTTGTGATTGCAAGTGTTAAAATGGTTGATTATCAGTGTGAATGATTGTTTCCTTACCCATCAAGTAGTGTTTCCTCTTTTTCACACTTTGCACCAATGCATACAATTCCTTGTCATATGTATGATAATTAATCATTGCACCATTAAAATTTTCTGAATGAAAACATGCGGGATTACCATGTTGCATGAGGACTGCACGCATGGCATAATCAGTAGCATTAGTCTGAATCTCAAATGATTGTCTCAAGTCTAGAAGTGCAAGTACATACGTTGAACTGATATTTTCTTTCGATGCATCAAATGCCTTTTTGTTGTTTACCTCCCCACTATAATATCTGCTTCACACTTGTCAATGCATGCACTGGAGCTTTGATAGAAGAGAAGTTAGCAATAAAATTCCTCCAATATTGGGCTCCTCCCGAAAAGATTCTTGCATTTGTAACTGTTTTGGGCTTTGGAAAATTGAAAATGAAATCAACCTTGGAGGAATCTATTTTCAATTCACATCCTCCAACAATATGACCCAAATACACTAAAGAAGTTTTTCCAAACTCACAGTTTGACATCTTTAAAACCAATTGTTCTTTATTCAAGACATGTCGTACCTTTTTGACTTACATGACATGTTCTTCATGAGATTGACTAAAATTCAAGATGTCATCTAAGTATACTATCACAAAATAATCTAGAAATGGCCTCAATAAATCATTCATCACGTGCATAAAGGCAGTTGGAGCCTTGCAAAGACCAAAAGGCATAACTATCCATTCAAACAAACATTGTTTTTTTTAATGTTGTCTTCCATATGTCACCTTCAACAATTCTAATTTGATTATAGTGACTCCTTAAGTCCAAATTAATAAAATAATTTGTATCTTTCAATTGATCAAGCAAATCATCAATTCTATGAAGTAGGTAATAGTTCTTTACTGTAATTTTTTTCAATGCATGGAAGTCCACACACAGGTGCCATGTTCCATCCTTTGGCACCAAAAAAATAGGTGACCTGCATCGCGAAGTATGTGGTCTCTTTATCCCTTTGTCTAACAACTCTTGAGTTTTGTCTTTAATATCTACACTTCAAATCACTGACATCATGTACATGCTAATGTTAGGAAGAGGGAAATCTTGTTTCAATTGTGTTTCATGTTGGATTCCCCTCTTGGGAGGAAATCATTTTCATTTCTGAAACATCTCATCATATTGGTTAACAACCTCAACCAAATTAGATTTCAATTTTATTCACAACCTTTAAAAGCTTCATTTTAAACATAATTCTTTTGTTTGACCATTAAAAGCACAAAATTCTTGCTAGATTTAATGATTCTCTTCATTTGTCCAAGATTTACAAGTGAAATATTTAGTTTCTATCGATGTTCTATAACAATGTACTCAATACTGTCTTTGAAAAAGTGATACTTGTTTTCATGGTGATGAAAAATAGCTTTCCTATCATACAAATATGGGCTTCCCAAAATAATTCCAGAAATATCAAGTGGAACTACATCAAGTTAAACTTCATCAAGAAAGTTTGTTGTAATTGCAAATCTAAGTATTCATTTCCTCGTAAGTTGCAAGTTTTCATTCTTTCATATCCAACCTAGATGATAAGGTCTTGGATGAGGAATGGTCTCTAAATTTAACTTCTTGACTAAGTCTTCGGAAATCAATTTTTCTTGTGAACCACTATCAAAGAGTGTATCAATTTTGGTATGCTTTCTAGTTCAATTCTAGTTTTCTCATCTTGAGTATCATTACGACAACTTGAAGAGCTAGTTCTTGTTATGTACTTACCTTTAATTCCCATTGTTGTGATCTTTGTTTCATCTCCGGAATTTGAGCCTAAGTCATGTTGTGTATTTGCAATTGTCTTTTGATTCCCTTTGTTGTTAAAATTCTTTGGTTTCATCTCAAGATGAAGCTTCCAACAATGAGCTTCATCATGACCCTCCTTGGAACAATGTTTTCATTTTAATTTTTCTCCTTACTTCTTGACGGATGCATTATTCTTTCCTTTCACTTTGAACTTAGTCTTACCCTTGTCTCCACTTGTGAATGGCTTCTTTCTACCCTCTTGTGAAATGTTTTTCCCTCTTGCTTCAAGATGTGTTGCCTGAACACAAACCTAATCTAAACTTGTAGGATTAAACATTAGGACAATATGTCTTAAATAACTATGTAAACCCCCAATATATCTCAACAAAGCGTCTTGCGATTACAAGTCTACACCTAGTATAAAACACCTTCTTCTAAACTCTTGAGTGTAACTTTGCACACTTTGACCCTTTAGTTGTCTAAACTTATTCCAATCCATAATAGCCTTTTGCATATAGGCTAATGGATAAAATTGTCTTCTAAGTGCAGGAATAAAATATATCCAAGAGGTGGAGACCTTACCATTCTTTTTCATATCCTCTTGTGTTTTGGCTTCCCACCAATTTAAAGGAGCACTTTCCAACCTTAATGAAGCCAACTGATTCTTTATTTCATCATCTTTGATGTTCTAAATCTTGCAATAAACATCAAGTTGACGAACCCAATTATCAGGTATTTCAGCATTCACTTCACCATTATACACAGGAAGTTCGAATTTGATATCAAGTTTTAATAAGGGAGTTTTACCATGAACCCTTGGGGTATGTGGATGTGTTTGAGTAATAATGGTTGTGGAAGAGGATGAAGATGAATGTGAAGATGGAAGTGAAAATGATGGTGGAGAAGAGGATGGTTTATCACCAATTCCTTTTGAAGGCCTTTCATCATCTCCTCCTTTTCCTCCAAAAGAACCCTCTCCTTTTAAAGGCTTGGAACTTTCACCCTAAAATCTTGAATTTCTCTCTTCATAGAGAACCTTCACCATTTCAGTCATGTCAAAGAAATATTTTCTGAAAGTTTTCTCTTCTTCTGACATATTATCAACTCCTCCTTCATGAGATATACTTGTTGAAGCTTCAACTGTAATTTGAGGAAGAATTTGTGGTGGAGATTGTGGTAAAATTTCTCTCCTTTTCCTTGACCAAACTTGAGGACTTGCAACCACAAGCTTTCCTTCTCCTCTCTTGAGCTTCAACCTTGTAAGCATCAGAAACACTTGAAAACAACTAAATCCTCATAGCAACAAAGAAAACCTAATTTCTGATACCAAACTTGATATGTCTGAGATCTTAATAAAAACGTGCTTGAGAGTTTATAAATTGCAAGTGATAAAAACTATTTTTTTGTGAGATTTTATGTTAATTTTTATACACATAAAGCATGAATTAAAACTCTAGAAATAGCAGAAACAATAGACAATTACACCATAAAAATAACCACAATATATCAAGTGATGAAGGAGTTCACCCCTCCTGGGCTACATCTCCTTGGTCTAATTTCCAATGGCTTCTCCATATATCATTATGCTAAAAAATGGTGATTAAATTATTTTACAGTGCTCAAATGGCTTCAAAACCTGTTCCATTAACTTCTTGGATAGCCTCTTTCTGCTCCAAAATTAGTAAAAAAATGAAGACGATATGAGCCTCCCTAGCTTTGCTATTAGTTACTCTACAAATTCCCCAAATTCCGGAACTGTCCTACAATTTCGCTCTGATTTGCACTAACAGAGCGACCATTTGGTGCAAATTGTGGGACTGGTTGAAAATTCCTAATGCGGCCTTAAACCATAATTATTGTGGTCAATTATTTTTTTTAGTTAAAACATTGTGTGGGACACCTTCGCGCCCACGGTCCTACACCTTTCGTCACATGCTAACATATGGGGGGGGTGGAGGCTAAGCCCTGTTCCCGTACCCCCAAACCCTGCCGACACAAGTTTTAAATATGATTTCGAATATATGGTTTAACAAGGAGTAATGTGGTTAGTGTGTTTAAGATGTTGGGTTGTTGGTTGTGAGGTCCGATGGTCGATTCCTACAAATTTCAGTTTGGAACTTAACTGAAATTTTGGTGGCCCCCATGTTGCCATTCACGGCCTCTAGTTGGGCCACATGGAAGCATGTGGTTGGCCAACAACCAACCAACCAAAAAGCACGAAACAAAAACTATTCAAGGGTAGCGACGTGTGAGGTAGTGGTAGGACCAAAAAATTTTGACTTTCGACCAACCAAAAGAGGCCATGTGGCAGTGTGCCACTGGGCCAAAAGTTTACCCAGTCAACTGTCATTTAAAAAAAAAAAAATTGTTTGGGAAAACGAACAAAACTTGTTTCTTGGAGCATATAGTGTCAGGCTTCCATTAAACAAGTTTTGTTGGATGCATAGCAAAGAGATCTACGTGGTTGTTCAAGTTCCACACCATTCTGAAAACTTTCCTTTTTGAGCACCTGATCACTTTGTCATCAATTGATGTGATCTTTCAAGTCGTCAAGCCAACATGCTCAACAATCTCCTTCTTTTGACTTACCCTTTAACTTAAATGACAACACCATGTCTGACATGACTATTACAAACTAAGCAAAAATTGTGTTCTCTTTTTTTCCTAAATCATTATGATAGTAAAATTTCATTAAAGTTTTATAGACACTAAGCGAAAATTTATACAATATGTTATATTTACATTTAATTGGTCTATTTTAGAATTAATTATTTTTTTATTAAACTTGAAAAAAAAATGTAATTCTCAAATATATATATTTAATTATATCATTAGCATTTACCATGCTTTTTTTAAAATTGAAAAAATGTTTTTTACCCAAACTAAATTTTTAATATATTTTCTAGAAAAGCTTGTAAATTCAATATATTTATTTCTGAAAATTTTAATTTGAATTATTCCAAAAATCAATATTTATAAATATATCGAACATTTAAAATTTTGATTAATTCAAAAGAAGAAAAAGTTAAATACAAAACAAATAACTACCACCATCTATGAAAGGGGTGTGAAGACTTAAATTTTTTCCCTCTATGAAAGGGATCGGAAGACTTAGCCTTTTTTTGAAATTGTAACATCATTAAAACTTAAAAGGTTGTGGAATTTTAAATATTTTATAAAATTTCAAAATATTTTAATTAAAGACCTATAAAAGCTTTTGATAGACATGTTTGTTTACTTTAATCGATGGTTATGGTTTAATTTTTTTAATTGGTAGTTTAAAGTTTCAATCAAACTACAAGCTCTATATAAGGCTTAATTTGATATTATTTTGCAATCTAGGATTTGAGAAAATGTATAACCCACTTCGTATATTTAGAAGGCTTAAACTGACATTATTTTCAATCTAAGATCTCAGAGAATGTATAACTCACATTCATATATTTACGAAATGTTAAATAAAAATAATAAATAAATTTCTTAGATTAATAATATATATAACTTTGTTTATCAACTAAATTACCTATTATTTCAAAATAATTAATTAAAAATATAATTTGTTTTAAAGGTTTATAAAAACTAAGTCGCATGTTATTTATTATTCTAAAATATTTTAATTAAAGTTAATAAAAATTCATGAATTTTTTTTTAAGTTAAATCAATAATTATGATTTAGAACTTTTCAATGACATTTTAAACTCCCGATCACAGTTCCAATCGTGATATTTGACATTATTCCTCGAAGTAGGCTTTTAAGAAATGTACGGCCCAACTTCATAGATTCACGAAATGCTATGTTACAATAGCAATTATATCTCTTAGCGAAGAGTATGTCTTCTCTGTAATCGACGAAGTGTCATGTTATTCATAAAATCAATTTAACCTTATTACGAAAGATACCCTCAACCCAAGATATCATATTGTTTAAAATTTGATATGGCGGGAAAGTAAGTTTTGAACTTCGAACAACTAGTGAAATAAGAACGACCGACACCAAACTGGAGATTTCAACGTTACCTCCTACTTTGTAGTTCAATAATAATGCCATTAAAGGGAAGCAGGTTTTTTATTTTGAAATACAAAATGCTGGAAGCCATTTCTGAGACCCTACAGATCGAAGGCGAGGGACGTATTGATTACAGTGATAAAAAGGACCCTCGGTCAGCCACTCTGCCATTTGATGACAATCGAATTACAAGCAGCAGCTGCAAAGAGCGCAAAGAAGGATACTGACCTTCTCGGTTCTGAAGGCTTAGTGTATGAACAATCGTGTCGAAAGCTTACTAAGGTTTCTATCTTTTCCTGACTTCCAGAATTTTTATTCACTTTCAGAATTATCAAATATGCATTTAGAGGGAGTAGCGTCATTTATATAGAATTGGCTAATTCCTTGGAAGCTTTTTTTACATTGCGGATTTTGCATATCTAATGCCTATGGAATAATGCCAATATTTCTCAACATCCCAGTTAAATACACATAATATGCAATGGGATTTATAAAGATGCTCATATACTAAAACTACGTCCTCATTATCTGGACTTCCTAGTCCGAAGCTACAGAACCACAATGATGATTTCTCTTTTCAGTTTTTTTTTAGGTTTTAAGGAGTTGTTAAATGAACTATATTAATATGGATTTCTTTTCATAATTCTCAAAACTTAAAGTACATGAATCTAAAGACCCTGAACATAACTAAAAATTCAAAGATATATTAGGAATATGACTACTGTGATCCATAAATTAATTATCAAATTTTTGGGTGAAAATCACAATGGAGAATTTTGTGTCGACGCGTTTCGAACCAACCAATATGGTTCATCATCAAAACAAGATGATGATGAACCAACCAGTGTGGTTAATATATTATCATATATTAATTTCGAATAAACCATTGCAGGAAAAACCTAATGAAATATTTGGCACAATTCAAATTGTTCAAATCAAATGTAGCAATAATTCAGATAAAACCTTCGATCAATATATATGTTCTACAAATCAAGTTTACGAATGAACCACCTTACAAACATTTTTGAAAGAAATTAAGATCGTAGTGATGCCGCATTTTTTGGTATGCTAGTCTATATGGTTAAAAAAAATTAAGTACCAACATAAAAATTAGAATTTTCACATAGTTTTTGAATAAGTTTTGAAAGAAATTAAGATCGTAATGATGCCGCATTTTTTGGTATGCTAGTCTATATGGTTAAAAAAATAAAGTACCAACCCAACGAATAGAAATTTCACATAGTTTTTGAATAAGTTTGTCATTGTCTTTAGTATATTAATTTATTGGAAAGCAAAGGACTAGCATGAGCACCATTTAAGATGGTGATATATATAACAGGACTACATTGTACTGCAGTGGAATACCTGCCGAATAATAAATAAATCCATAACTAAAATTAATGGAAACCATCAAAACTATATGTTGTGAATTGCATCAGTATGACCGCTATAAACATAGGATGGGTATTGAATCCATGCATTTGACAAGCACGGATAAGAGTGATTCATATGTGGTATTCATAGTTAATAGGTAAAGCTTAAGAAATGGCTCAAGATCGAGCATGGAAATAAACAATATGGGGGAGAACAAGTGACATATTTAGCAATACGGGTATCGTCTCATCAGACTCTATATACGAGACGACTATTTTCTTTGCCTTGCCTGTTTGTTTTTGCTTTCCGTGAGGTGCATAAGTACTGACTGACTCTGTTGCTGATGTCACGGCTACGGCTAGTGGTTGTGTAGGGATAGTTGGATCAGATCCTAAACGATATTTATCTTAACTACAAAAGCCATTTACGATTCAAATTTACATTAATTATATTTAGAAAATTAGAAATCAAAACTAAAAAATATTTACATTAATTATATTTAAAAAATCTGAAATCAAAACTAAAAAAATTGATATGCCTCCCAATCAAATTAGTGCAGAATGAATATTTTAAAACTTAACACTATATTATTAGTCTCAAATAGGAATCCCAAATATGTGCTCAATATCCATCTTAAATTTTACATTAATGCAAAAGATGGACTCCATTGGTTAATGCTTCATATCCATCTTAAAGATTACATTAATGCAAAAGATGGACTCCATTGGTAAATGAAGCATTTGAGCACAACCGAGTAAAGAATTTATGGAGGGTTAATTCAAAAGATGGACTCCATTGGTAAATGAAACATTTGAAGACAACCGAGCAAAGAATTTATGGGGGATAATAGGGAATCAATTAGAAAGAAAAAATGCAATGGAGGATATTCCAAAATAATGGTGAAGTTTGTCATAGGTGTTGGAATTACGGGAAATTCCAAGCAAGCGATTGGAGAGAATATAAACTCCCCTCTACAACACGAGTAATTTAAACAACTTGACGGAGACGAGTTCTCAAGACTTTAAAACAAATTTCTATTCCTTTCAAAAAATAAAATACAGTTCTTCCTCTAAAAAGAAAGGGATAACAACAAAGATGTATGAGCGCTACGAGGCAGTGCTAAACAAACAACTCTCTGTCTCTCTTCAAGAACGCATAACGGTGCTCTACGGTCTTCTTGCGCATTGTTTTCTTCTTGCACAACGACTCCACAACGGTTCACAATACAATACAAAATGCGTTTTACGTGCAATTGGCTCTCGGGCCTTTTCCTTTTATATATGCCGCACATATGTTAAAGCATTACAACAAAAACATGAAAACTTAAATCAAAAATGAAAACCATCTGAAGAGAAAAACCTTGTGAAACTATAAAATATGAAATCTTAGGACGTCACAGTGGGACCACTATGCGATGGACAATCGACAATCGGCAAAAACTAACAACACATTTGTGATCCACCCAAACTTTCGATTCTGATTGGAAACTACATTCTCCGCTCTTAAAACCGATTGGCAAGGCAATCGACAATCGGCTTGATCGGACGGTAACTTGACAACAAAGTCGTGTCCCATTCAATCTTTCGGTGCGATCGGAACACGACCACCGATCCTTCCACTTTGCGATCGGATCCGCCCCGAATCGGGTGCACAAAATAATCCAGCCCAGATTGAACCTTCGTTGAAATCAATGAATTCAATGGAGATTCACACTTGCGTGGTCTTGTGGACCCACGAGACCTCACGTACTATGGGGAGATTTATGTACATGAAACATATGTATTGCGATTGCGATTGCGATCGCATCGTGACTCTACACATCAACAAGACAGAGTTTGCTCGGGAATAGCTTTCCGATTTCGATTTGCATATAAACGGTGGGGACCACTTGTCCATGATTCAAAGAAAAAGACTTCAGTGTTTTCTTCATTACGGTTGTTGAAGGACTTTAAAGCCCGAAGCATTTGTTTTTAATTTGGTCTGCTCCTCAGAAAAGATCTACAAAATCTTTGTCCTTCCAGCACCAAGACGCTCTGTCCATCTCAAAATTAAATTTCATACACGAACAATGGCTCGGCCCATGTGAAACTAAATTCATCCTTACGGATTCACCAACATTCCTTAATCTGAGTCGCACTCAACCTCGGTTTACTGTACAACAGCCTTTGTCCTTTGTTCCTTTTGTCAACTTTGCCAAGGCACGACGGGTGACTTTAATATTTCAACACTCCCCCTTAAAGTCAATTTCTTGGGTTATCATCATACAGACTTTGGCACCTATTCAAAATTCAAATGTTTTTATTTTATCCCAATGGTTTAGTTAAAATATATATTGAATTTCCTCATTTGTTTTACAATGTTGTAAAACAACTTCACCATTATTACCAATTCTACGATATAATGATACTTTGTGTCTATGTGCTTTGTTCTTTTATGAAACACGAAATTATTTGACAATGCAATAGGCGAGCTATTGTCACAATAAATGCTTGTCACTTTTACTGTTCTTGACATAGACTTCTCAACATTCTTCTCATCAAATTGCTTGACATTTCTTCTTGTAAACATACATGTCTACCTCTGCTTGTAGACAATGCTACAATAGAAATTTTGTTTCTTAGAAGCCCATGAAATGGCTCTGAACCCATATGAAAAATATAGCAGGAAGTGCTCTTAGATCATCTACACTTCAGCCCAATCAACGTCGGTGTATCCAACCAATTCGAATTTTCTGAAGTAGTATATAAAATACCAAATCCTTTTGTTCCTTTCACGCTACCTCGGAATTCTCTTTCTTTGCTTGCCAATGTGCTTCTTTTGGCTTCTCCCCGCATCTGGAAATTAAACTAACGGCATGCATAATATCCGGCTATTAGAATCCCAATCACATGAGGCTGCAACTATGCTTTTATACAAACTTGGATCGAAATCCTTCTTCTTTGATAATCCCACTCAACTTCAATCCCATTGTTGTGGGAGTAATTGCGGCTGCACTCCTTTTAGCATGTGCAAAATCTTTCTAAAACTTGATTCACATACTTTGAGAAATAAAAATTCCTTTCTCACCTTGCTCCACTTCTATTCCCAAGAAGTATCTTAACAAACCCATGTCAGTCATTTCAAATTCATCTTTCATATTTGTTTGAAATTTTCAACAAGGTAATCATCATTACAGCCAAAAAATTAAATCATCTACATATAAGACAACAATCAATAACTTACCATCCTTTTCTTTGATGTAGAGGGTGGGTTCTCCCTCACACTTTTCAAATCCATTATCCAATAGATAAGAATCTATTCTGTGTACCATGCTCTTGGTGCTTGTTTCGGCCCATAAAAGAGCTTTCTTCAATCTACTTGGTCATATGCTCTTGGCCTTTCTTCTCATATCCCAGAGAGGTTGTTCCACATATACCTCTTCCATTAAAATTCCATTTAAAAATGCGGATTTACATCCATTTGATATACCTTTCCATTTGTTTTGTTTCTTTGCTATGGACATCAACGTTGCTCTTGCAGATCTCCATTCTTGCAAGCGGTGAAAAGTTTCTTCATAATCAATCCCTTTGCTTACGCATAACCCTTGACAACAAGTACGGCCTTGTGTCTTTAGTTTTCAGCTGTCATTGCTTTTGGTCTTATACCCATTCACTCAATGACTTCTTTTACCTTGGTAGATCTACCAACTCCCATGTTCTATTCTTCTCTATGGCTTCTTTCTTCATCCATAGCTTCTATCCATTTTCTATCTTTAATTGCATCTTCAAAATGAATAGGATCATCAACTTGACAACTCTGAATCAAATAAGGAATTCATACCTTCATGCGCTTGTCCTTGCTCATAGATTTCTCTAAGGCTTAAACCTTGTTCCTCTTTCACTTGGTGTAGCTGGGTGCTCGATAGGCTTCCGATTACGCTCCTTGTGGTGTACTCGGTGAACTACGCAGATTCTTCTCAAGGGTGTTCTTGCTTGCCTTGAGGCATCCCTTGGCAGCCTTGCGGCTGAGTTGTGCAATGGATGGGTTATTAATCTCAACCACATCTACATCATCTTCATCATGAGATAAACGATTTTGACATTCTTGTTTTCTCAATGCTTCCATCCACGCTTCCTCTTCAATGAATTGTACATCTACTTGCTAATTACAAACTTCGTTGTGGATGGGTTATCGTCATCGCTGAATCTTCACAATATCCAAGGAAAATGCTGCTTCTCTACTATCAACTTCTTTCTCAACTTGTCTGGAATGTGTACATATGCTACACCCGAAACTCTCATGTGGGTGACTCCTGTTTTACGCATCACGTAATACCGGAACTTTGTTCATCACGGCTTTGTGGGGCATCCTTCAAAATGTATACGGCACGGTTCTTTGCTTCGCCCAATATTCATTCGGCAAATGCTTTTCCTTTAGCATACTTCTCACCATCTCCATTATGGTTCGATTCTTCCTCTCGGCAACTCCATTACGTTGGGTGTGTACTGTCATGTGCTTGCTTGTGTATCTTGGATTCTCTCTGTAAACGCGAAATTCCTTTGATATGTATTCTCCTCCTGCGATTGGATTTACGAGGACTTTAATGTGCATTCCACTCTTGGTTTCTAAGGCTTTAAATTCAATAATTTGAAAGACTTCGCTTTTATATTTTAGAAAATAGACCCACACTTTTAAATTGAAATCATCAATGAAGGTCGGCATGTAAATGTTACTTGAGAAGCAGTCTTGTTGCATCGGCCCACATAAATCTGAGTGGATTATCTCCCAGATTGCTGTATATGCTTTTCACGATGGAAAGTTTTCTACGTGTTGCTTTCCCAAGATCTGACCTTCACATGAAGTACATCGGAGCTTTTCAATCAATGGTAAACCCCTTGCATTCCTTTTCTTGTGCAACAAATTTAATCCTCACGGTGAATGTCAAATCTCAAATGCACATGATTTCATCTTTCTCTTCTTGAGCTTCTTGAGATTCATTTGCTATGCTCTTTCCTTTTTGCTTCAAGTCAATGTTGAGCTTGAGCGAACATTCTATTCTTGGTCATTTGTATTTCGGCAATAATTTTCTTACTTGGAGAATATCTCTTATGGTGCACACATGTCTTTGAATATAACATTGTAACCTTTGTTTATGAGCTGCCCAACGCTCTAAAGATTACATTTCGGACACGGAACATAATACACATCGGGAACAAACCTGTTGCTCACCATTTCTTGCTCGAATACCTGTTTTGCCTTTCCCTTTGACGAATTTTAGTATCAGTCCACAGTGCCAGTTGTCTTCGTCAAGATTGACAAACATTGCTTTGTTGCAGTCATGCTGAACATCAGAATCTAAGAACCAAACATCATCAACTTTATCTTGTGCTACATTACAAGCTAACAACACATTACTTGGGTTCTTTTCTTCTTTGCTACATTAGCATTACTGCCTATTCTTCATGTCATTTTGCTTCTTTCTACATTCGTTGGCATAGTGCCCATATTTCTTGCAGTAATGACCTTGGACATTGGATTTGTCATACCTTTGTCCTTGAGCATGTTGGTGTTGATGTCCACCTTCTTTGGCTATTGCATTGGCGAGTGGCTCGGCTTTGGCTTGTTGCTCCTTCCATGTGAATGTGAAGAGCTGTCTCTTAAAGGCCTCTATTCGGCCCCACGCCTCTTCCTCTTCCTTTTCTTTGACCTCTTTGCCTCTTCACGAGGCATGGGTCTTGAAGGCGTGCTCAAGAGATGGTGTTCATCTCTTGCTGTCCTAATTTCATGAGTTATTAGTGAGGCATGAAGTTCATCCATAGCAAACTGTGAGAGATCTTTAGTCTCTTCTATGGTGGTAACAATAACATCAAACTTTGAGGGTAAGCATGCGAAAAGTTTCTCCACAATCCTTCTTTCTTCACTTGAGTTTCTCCATAGGATCTTATCTGATTTACAATCCAATCACATGTGTAAAATATATTAACCGCATGAGCTCTCTTTCATCTTGAAGAGTTTCAAAATCTCTTCTCGGCAATTGAAGTTTTCTTTGTTTAACTTTCTCCATACCTTGATAACAACTTTGATTTCCCATGCTTCCTTGGATTTCTTAGCTCTTTTGCTATCCTTGGAAACACACTCTCATTTACAGCTTGATACAAACGGAAGAGAGCTTTGGCATCCTTCTTCTATTATTCTTCAACACATCTTTCTCTGCTTGAGATTCAAAAGGAAAATTTAAGAAAACAAACCAGTAAGTTGTAGGAAATAATACTACTAGTTCCCACAAGTCTTGTGAGACAAATAGGGCTCTCATGGTAATGGCCCAATAATCATAGTTCTTTCCATTAAACATGGAAAGTTTGGAACACTTCCAAGATTCATACTAGTACTTGGTCGATAAAACCATTACTTCTTAAGCGAACTCGAGACTTCAAACAAGCTGTCTTTCCTTCTTGAAAAGAGCAAACAAGAACAACAACTCTGTTTTCTTTGAAAATACACGACTTTTAAGGCTTACGTTGAGCTTTTCACGGCTAGCTGGAGAAATGACACCAACGGGTCTTCTCTTCGGCTCTTTGAACTCTTCAAAGAGCCTAGATAAACTCAAAATTACAATATTGGGTACCCAGGAAATTCCAGAAAACTGATGGAGAGAATATAAACTCCCTCTACAACACGGAAGTAATTTAAACAACTTGACGAGAGCCAGAGTTCTCGGGACTTTAAAACAAATTTCTATTCCTTTCAAAAACAATACGAATTCTTCATCTAAAGAGAGGGATAACAACAAAGATGTATGGCCTCTGAGACGCGGTGCCTAAACAAACAACTCTCTGTCTCTCTTGAAACTGTTCTGTTGCTCTACGTTTCTTCTTGCTGTGTTTTCTTCTTGCTGCCTTTGAGCTCTGTGATTCTATTACAATACAAAATGTGTTTTAAATGCAATTGGCTCTCGGGCCTTTCCTTATATATATGCCGTGCATATATTAAACATTACAACAAAAAACATATGAAAACTTAAATCGAAAATGAAAACCAAATACGAAGGAAAACCTTCGCCAAACTATAAAATATGAAATGCCGGACGTACGAAGTGGGGACCACTGCGCGGTCGACAATCGACAATCGGCAAAACTTAACAGCACATTTTTGTGATCTGCCCCAAACTTTCGATTCAGATTGACACCTTCTCCACTCTTAAAACCCGTTAGCGGCAATGGTAATGCGTCTGAGGGTATGGCTTGACCATAAAGTACGTGTCCATTCAATCTTTCGGTGCAATCGGAACACGACCACCGTCAGCTTCCTTTGCGATCAGATCCGCCCGGATCGGGGCGCACAAAATAATCCCGCCGATTGAACCTTCCGGTCAAATCCAATCGATTGATAGATTTACGCACGTGGTCTTGTGGACCCACGGGCCTCTCCACATTCTTGTGGGAGATTTATGTACATGAAACATATGTATTAAGTTGCGGTGCAATGTATACAACTCTACACATCAACAAGACAACTCGGGAATAACTTTCCGTTCCGTTTGCATATAACGGTGGGACCCTTGTCCATGATTAAAAAAAAAAAAAAGACTTCCTTTGTTTTTTTTCTTTATTCTGGTTGTTAAAAGGACTTTAAAACCAAAACGTATTTTTAATTTAATTATCACAAAACAACTGATCTACAAAATCTTTGTCCTTCCCTTTGAAATGACTCTGTCCATCTCAAAATTAAATTTCATCTGACTGTAGATTTTGCGGCCATCAAATTAAATTCATCCTTACGGATTCACCAACATTCTTCAATCTGAGTGTTGCGCACTCAACCTTGGTTTCACTGTAGCTGGCACTCTTTGCCTTTGTCAACTGTTCCTTTATCCCTTTTGCCCAAGGCACGACGGGTGACTTTAATATTTCAACAATAGGACCATGTAAGATCCAGATTGTGAAGATGCAGTTTCTTAAAATCTTGAAAACAACAAACAATCATGTTTTGAGTTAACTTTATGCCACTCTCGATCTAGTATGTTACATTTATCTCTTTTAATTTTAGGATGGCATCGACATATGACATTTACGGGGCTTGACACACTACAGTTTGTATGTGCACATACGGGGAAATGAACATTCATATTAATTATTTTCAAAATTCCATAATCCTTTGTAGACATCATGCAATTCTGAAGGTATGTGTTCAAAAAATATAGTGTCACTATCAGTTAAAGTTACTATTCTCAACACCCAGCTTGAGGATTGACTAGTGATCTTGAAAAACTCGGTATCTCACTCATAAAACTTCAGTAAAAACAAATTTTAGTATAAAGATATTTTCATTCATAGTCAAACACCCAAAGCTTAATAATCAATATTTTTAATAATAAAGCTTTTGAAATAGAAAGATGATACTATTATTGCAAAAGGCCAGGGATTGTGGATGGTTGACACATCTTAGGACAATCTACTATGCCGAAGGTTAGAAACAAAGAATATGGACCAAAATTAAATATGCAATCAAAAAAACGACTCCAAAAGGTATTGAGAAATAATGAAATGGGAGTGAGATTCTTGATGAATAAAGAAAACACTATATATAGTAAAGGTTGAGCGATTGAAGCAAAATTATGGCCAGGTGAATAGGTAAGGAACAAAGAAAATCATTCCATGTAGGCAAATAACCATGTTAACTTGACCATATTAAATGTTTGTAGAAATTAAATTCACATTTTATTTTATGGTGAATATTACATTACATGGGGGAGGCTCATTAAACATTGTGTCTCGATTATCTATACGGACTATACAAATATAGCTCTCGATGCAGAAAGACATTTTATACGGCGGTGGAAATGACTCAACTCCGTAACTTAGCCTCATCAGCCATTCAGTTCAGGTATTTTAAACTTGGAAGGTGTATGACTTGTTGACACCATTCTTGTGTTCAAGATCGTCATTAGAGACCTAATCCCTACATTAAATTCAAAGGTGAAATTGCATGTAGTTTTTTATGGCATAGTGGAAGGTGAGGCCATGTGGTTTATGACTGGGTGACCCAATTCTTGCATTAAATTTAGATAGTGTGCATGTGGCTTTTGATGGCCTTCGGGGATTCTAGACCTTCCTCTTTATTCTGGCTTTTGTTTCCCTTCACACCATGTTTTTGGTTCGAAAATGTATAAACTAAACACACCATTTTGCTTTCAACTACGCATTTCTAGTTTTCCTCTAGGCTTTCATGTGCCCTACGGCAAATTTCTTTCCTTTGCCTTACTTTCGATTTAATTCCACCATTTGTCACCATGCCATGCTAGGGATTACCTTGATTAATAATTCAAAGTTGATTTTTAAGTTTGTCTCAAGTAATAGTGTGTTTTCCTTTTTTTCCTATTTATTTCTCATTTGTCCCATGCTAAGGCCTCGGATCGGTTTTCGGCCTCAAATAGTGTTTGATTTCCAACTTCTCTCATCTTTCGTCGACCTCAAATAGTGTTTCCATTTCCAACCACTCTGAACCTTGGGATCACATTAACCTTAAGCCCAAATTGATGAGAGAAGAATAATATACACAATGGGTGGGACGATGAGTTTATGTTTTTGTGACAGGTAACGAAAATACGTGAAGTGGTAGACGAGTAGGCGAGAGGTGGCTTAACAAGAGGCGACATGGTGCATGGCAAAGCCTTGAGTGAAATTTGGATAAATGTGTTTCCATAGAAATTGATTTTACATAAAATGTTATCAACTAATGCTAATCGAGTCAGTTTCATTTTTTATTTATGTTTTAACTTTATCTTAAATTTATCCGGAAAAGTAAGGTTTCTTGCAATAAGACTACGAAAAATTGAGCGAAAAGTAAAATAGAACGAAATTGTCTCTTCACTGATATTACGGAAAATAGATTATATAGGATTACATTGGGAACATCAACAATAAATGGCTTGTAGTGTAAACTGGACTAAACTTATTCTTGAGCGGAACTAAGACACTTGTACGGATGGTTTCGACACCTAGCGGGTGGTTGAGATTACATTCTTTAACACTCCTCTTTAATTTCAACCACATAAAAATTTAATTCAGTCCCTGTGGTCTATGTCTCTATTTGAGGCTTACAATTTAAAAAAACTCGAATTCAACTAGATTTGATTTTCTTCTTCTCTTTTTTCCGGATTGTAGCCTACGAATTGTTTCAAATTTTTCACTTTGTTGTTTTTTCAAAGCTCGGTTTCTTGATTTGTGGTGCGGGTCTTTCTTGTTCAATTTGTCTAAACTTGTCGTGAACTTCTTGATAAATTTGGAGTTCTTTGCCACATATTGTCTTACGTAGTGCGCTTATCGGCATCAATCTCTTTTGCAACATAAGATTAAGAACAATATATTATCTTTTCAAAACTCGATACATGAAAATTTCATTGACATGTTCATCATGCATGTCATCTTCAACATTCATATCTACATCTTGTGTAGATCTCGTCCGAACATGGTAAGTTGATTGGGTGCGGCTTGTGAGAGTAATACTCGCGCCAATGAAATGCAAGCCATACTCACTCGAGTGTTTTGACTTGGTGATATTTTTACATTGGGGTGGAAACATTCAAATCGGGGCCGTGCCAATCAAAAATTTAAAAAGTCGACGTAGAACAACTACGTGTAGATCCCCTTTTGCGTTAAGGTGAATTGGTTACGGTATTTTTTTCGCTCATTAAAATGATTCGGGCTGCCATAAATATCTTATGAAACTGAAGCGATACGAGGAAAAATGGCTGCGTTAAGTTTGCATGTAGAACAAGTCAACATCGATTGCGTTAAGGTAATTTTTAATAGAAATCCAAATGCGATAACGAACGATTGCGATTAAGGTATTTTTTTAATGTAATCCGTTGCGTTAAGGTCAACGTATTTAAGGATTTTACAAAAAGAAAGATGCATGAATGTATTGCAATGTTGGTGTAATCAATCATTCGAGGTTATGTGTTAGAGAAAGTATGCATGTGAAGTTTTAAAAGTTTTATTCTAAGGTTTTGAAATTAATCGGGGAAAGTTTTTTTTTAAGTTTTTTTTTTCCAAACAAAAAAGCTTAAATGTGACTACAAACATAAGTTTGAAACATTCAATGTATTTTGTAATGGATTTTAAAATCTTTGTTTTAAAGTTTTTAAAAGTGAAGAACCCCATTTTAATAAAAAAAAGGATTTAAATTCTTTTTGCCATGAATTTTAAAGATCATGTGTGAAGTGTTTTGGAAAAAGAGATTTAAAAGAGGGTTACTTGATTTTTTTAAAATAATTTTTTTAGAGTTTTTAAATAAATAAAATAAAATAAATTAAAAAAAAAAAAAAAAGCCGAAAGTTGTGATGTGAGAAGAGTGGAAGTTTAAAAGGAGAATTTGAAAGATATTTTTTGAGGAAAGGAAATTTTCGAAGCAATTTATTTGATGCATATGTAGACTTGTACGTTTGTGGAAGCCAAACTCTTGAGGTCATGAGAAAAGCCAAGAGGCTAAAGCGAAATAGAAGATGTTCGAGATCTTTTTAGATCTAGAAATACGAAGACAAAAAGATTGTTATGCATTAAGATGCATAAACCATTAGTCAATGAAGTATACTTCCCTTGATTTCGGATGCAGAGATAGCGAGGCATGGGATACCCTTGAGAGATGTTTTGGTGCAAGGGGGAGCGTTGAAGTTGAATATGAAGGTGGATATATAACGGCGGATCTACATCGAAATGAAGAGTTTGTTGAATCTCTCTTGTGCTCGAGTCACGGGTGGATGATGTACGCGAAGAAGGTCGGAAAGAGCGGAGAGAGCACGAAGATGCCTTGAACCCCACTTGTGCACATCCAAAAGTGGATGAAGAGAACCCAACAATAAATTTATAACAAATATTTGATGATACTAGCAACGAACTTCTTGAAGATGAAATGGTGAATACGGCAATAGAGCTTGCGGCGATGTTATGATGATACCGGCAACAAAGTTTGTTGATGATGACTTGTTGATTCCGTAACCACAGTAACGATGAAGATATACTTAAGCCAGTAAACCTGATGAAAATTTGATGGTAGATGTAAACTTTGATAATGAATTTTGGCTAATGATGATTGGTTAGGATTACTTCTACAGCAAATATGATAATACGACATGATGCCTTTATTTGGTGAATAATCACTTGGTTAGTGGAAGACAACCTATTTGCGAGCGGCATAGGTTAGTGATCAAAAGACGAGAGATAGAAACAAAAGAGAACGAGATAAAGGCGAGACAAAGACAAAGGCACGAGTGAGGAGAAAGATGCGGCAAAGGAAAGCGCAACAACGAGAAAGCTCTCATTGCGAGTAGAAGGAAGAAACGAGAGAAAGTAACACGAACGAGAAGAAAAATAAATTTTATTAACGAAAGGGAAATAAAAAACAGAGATAGATGTAGAAGTAGAAGAGGAAACACAGCGAAAAAGCCCTCATTACGAGCAAAAAAGACCAAGACCTATGCTTCGTTCACCGAAAATGTTTTATTCTAACATTGATTTTTAGTGTGCAAGTACAGAATGATTATGAAAAGTTGAATTTCTAAAAGAATTTTTTTTTTCGAAAAAAGAAAAAGAAATTCAAAAAAATTTCTTTTAAAAATTGCGGCCCTCTTTTAAATCTCCTTTTTCAAAACACTTCACACATGCTCTTTAAAATTTATGGCAAAAATTAAATCCTTTTTTTTAAATGGGCTTCTTCACTTTTAAAAACTTTAAAATAAACTTTTAAAATCCTATACTGCATTACAAAAAATACGTTTAATTCTCTTTCAAACTTATAAGTCATGTTCACATTTTAAGTTTCTTTAAAAAAAAAAAAAAACTGGTTCGGGTATGGCTTGCATTCTCGTACCCAATTCCTTGTTTCGGCGCGTTGGCGCAAGTATTACTCTCACGGTTGTGCCAACCAACTTTTCTCTCTCTTGCTCCTTCTTGGCTCTATTGCTGCTCTCCGGGAGGCTTATGCAATACAGCTCGATACCATGAAAAGAATTGAGAAGCTGAAAAGTAAAATGGAAGAGAATTCTCTCTTCCAAATATTACAAATAGATTAAATAGGATTACATTGGGAATATCAACAATAAATAGCTGTGTTGGGCTTCGAAATGTCGTATTTCATCCACCTTTCCCTTCACTATTCCTTACATTTCATCATCCCATTAACCTTTCATTATATCACTTTCATAAATACATTTGGGTTTCACCTTCCTATTTTCCACTTTAACTTCATTTTTTGTATTATAAGTGAATTTATGATTAAATATTAGAAAATATACATGTTTTAATATATATCTCAAGAATGTGTGAGCTTTGTAATGTGTAGGAGAATGTGAAAGATTAATTCTAAACTTCTGGAATATCTCCTCCACCATATTAAGGAGATAATTATTGAAGCCTATTCCTAAGGAGAAGATCATGGAGGATTTGGTTGGCATGTCTTATTCAAGATATGTGAGAGATGTGTGGAGGATTCAAAGGGATCATGTCTTGTAATAATGGGAAAGTAGTTGAGAGTGGTTGAATGAGATGGTTAGCTTCTTCATGTATATAAGAGAGTGCTCTCTTCATTTTGATGCTTCGGGGAGTTCATAAGTTCGGGAATTTCATTAGATTAGCTTTAAGAGATAGTTTTGTAGTTAGGAGGGGATTCTTAAGCGTGATTCATATTATTTTATTGTATGCTTTCATGGTTTGTCATTTGATTCTTGTAATGTAATTTGAAATGGCGTTATTGTTGTGACTCCTGCTGTTGTTTGTCATTAAATCTTCATGTTGTATTGCTTTTCCTTTAGCATACAATTCACCTTTCATAGATTAATTTGATTTTATTAATTTAGATTAGATTAGTTCCACTTCGGTCACATACATATATAGTGCATGTGCTTCGCAAGCCTACGAACCTCGGATTGACAAATTAAATGGTTAGGTAAGTACTACAACGAAATTAAACGACAATAGTTTCACCCAACGGACTCTAGTGTAACTTCAAATTCGACTCGACTAGCGGCTTGAACTAAGACACTTGTTCGGATGGTTTCGAAACCTATCGAGTGGTTGAGATTACATTCTTTAACAAACTCTAAAGAAAAAATGTTTATATAATATGAATGAAAAATTTTGGATGAAAATTACGGTTTTAATTGAAAGTAATGCTAGGGATAGTGATATCGATCGCTATACTGTTAGGATAGGTATAATAAGAAGGTAAAGCTATATCTAAGTTATCTAAATGTTTTTTCACCAAATTAAATTCATTACATTCATTATATATGGCATATCATTTTATATAGGGCATATCATTTTAGAAGAAAGAATAACTATGGATCAAGATAAAAAGAAGATAGAAAGAAATTGAAATATTGTATGTATGGTTGATCATATTTTTTAACCATGGGTAAAATGGTAACTACCAACATTACGGAGATATCTAGGGTGGAGGATAATATTCCATTGTTCCAACCACTTGGTCATCCCATGAGGAGACATTGTCGAGGATGTGGAATTTGAATGGATAGTAAATTTTGAGGAAAGTTTGTAGTGCTTAAATTATCTATTGATAAGTGCATGAATATTAAATATTGTTGATGTAGTAGGTTTTATTGTATTGCATGATGATTCCAAATAAGGGCTTAGTGGAGTTCTTATGATTTTTTTTGTGTGTGTTATAAATCTAGAAAATTAAAAATCCATGGTAAAATTATTGCAACTAATAACACTGGAATTGGTAGTCATTGTGTGCCTTTAAAAGTTGTGGATACATTTCCTTTTGGGAAAGAGGTTGGATTTGAAAGGCAGATCGTATTGGCTTGAAATACTTATTTGAACAACCAACCTTTAATGCGGGAAAAGTAGGCTTGGTTTCAATTATTGATTAAATATGACTTCAAAATAAGGCACATCACAAGAATATGATGGTTGATGAAATGAGTAGTAAAATACATGGTACATGTATTAGCCATAACCATGTGATTATATATTTAAAAAATAAAATTTGAAGCTAAATATTCAAATAAAAGGTATGTGCAAGTGAATAAATTTCCACACAACAGAAAGCTATATCCATACAAATTTATATGGGCTAAAATATTATGAATTCTATCTACGGCTGTTATGTTACCAACTTCAAAATAGCTTGAAATTTTAGTTTTTAATCAAATTCATGTTGTTCCTTATGCTAGACATTTAGGTCAAAAAAGACTATTATTTACATAAAAATTCGAGTATTTTTGGTTTGGCTTAAAGAAATATATTTGTTTATATATTTAAATGGTTGGAATGACAAAAAAGGAGAAAATATTAACATGGAAACAAAGTTCGTTTGCTATGACCATTACTCTTTTAAGATAGAAACGATAAATATTCACCATATTTCATCACTAAATATTCCATAAAAAATAAGTAACATAATTCAATCATTCGACCTTTGGACAAGTTGACCAAATCCAATTCATTTTATTCCAATTAACATGAATCCTAAGGAAATAGACATAGAAAATTTTATACGAGAGATAATCTGAAGTGGATCATTATATTATTTTCATCCATATTGATGCATTTGAGTGGAAAAAGTGGAGGAATCGGCTCATGAGGCCGTTTTGACTAGCGGGACCCGGTTTGGCGAGAATGAGTCCTAAATCTTTCTCGGAGCATTTTGAAGCATCAAACAATGTTTTTGGGAGTTAAAAATTTACCTATTAATATCACACATTTTCAAGCTATTCTACACGAGAGGCCATTCCAACGACGCAGAGATCACGTCAATCGGAGTTTGTGTAATGAAAAAATTCTGCCCTCAAAATTTTGCGTCTTGTTCATACTTATAGTTCAAGAGGATGCCACGGAGACCCCATTACTCATGAAAAATTGGATAGCCACATGTTTTTTTATGTAAAATACTCTAGACAAATCTATTTTGTAATTCTAGTTAAGATTTGATGTAGTCAAAATTAACTACCAATGAACTATCACCTTGTGTTATAGTCGGGCCACTTTGGAAGATATTCATAATTTTGAAATTTTTTGTTCCATGGATGAGAAAAGATAGCTAAGAGAGATATGGTGCTGAACGAGGATGCCATGCGGCGTAGCAACCCTTGGACCATAGACATTACTTCTTGCAACCATATTTCTAGATATAGAAGTGAATGCCTCACTGGATGGTTTTCCCCTTAAAGGGTGTCTTCTAGAGCGTATCTCATGTCCAATGTGTTTGTGAGCTTATTTTTTTTCCTTTCTATATTTTCTTCATAATTTATATTCACATTCATGCACTAATTACGGTTAAAATATCAGTCTTGAAGTTTAATAAAATTGTAATCGTGCAAAATCTTAGATTTTTAATATAATATTATCGGATCTATTGTGACAAACAATCTAGTGGAATATCCCATGAAAATTTATGAATCAATGAAACAAATGGTCAAATTACATTAAGTATCAATGGTATTTGTATCAAATAAGATTCTAAGCGGCTACGGATCGTAGGAAAATATTATTCAGGTGGATTGGAATAGATTTTAACTTAAATACAACCTATAATTCATAAATTAGATGGGGAAAACATAAATGGCTAATTATATTTGAAGATATTCCTAGAGTGTATGTATTGGATAGACCATGTGAATATGAATATTATGCTTAGTTTAGTTTTCCTATAATACTAGGTACCATACATCAATACAAATGATCCCATTTGAGGTATTATATGGTGGAGAATGTAACACGAGTTAGTTGGAACCATTAATTGGATAGAGTGATTTGGCTAGATTTGCTAAGGAAATAATGGAACAGAAGTAATAAAATAATATAGTATTTGGAGGCATTTGAAGACCCACAAAAGAGTTGAGAATTAGGGTGGATAAACCATAGAATTTCAAGTGGATAGACATGTATTTTTCAAATTCATGCAAAGGAGGTTATTGGAATCAAATAGTTGTAGAAAATTGGTAGCTATATTTATTTTCCTTTTAATAGGAGTTCATTCACGGCAAAGTTTCATAAAATTGGTAGCTATATTTATTGGCCTTTGAGATATTGAGTAGAATTAGGCCAATAACATGTGAACTTACATTACCTTTATGTATTCATGTGTATAATGTATTTATGTTTCATTATTGAAAACAAATGTTCATCATCCTAATCATGAAATTTATTGGAATATGATCTAGTTGGATGTAAAATAAGAAATTTGGGTTGACTCATTGCCTATATTAGATAATTTGGAAAGCAAAGGATCTTCTCAACAAAACCATAAGTCTAGTAAAGTTTGAGTGGAATCGTTACAACAGCACCTTTGTGTAACTCAAAGGATGTAAGGACATACTCACAATTGTTTAGAAATGTTATTGTATAATTTTTATATAATGAACCATGTGTAGTATTGAGCATTATGGATAGTAGACTTATGTGATCCAATATTCATGAAATGAATTCGAAACATTAAGGAGAAATGTACCCCCACCATTATTATCATGATTTATATCCTAGAATGTAAATGATAATATATCCCAAATGACATAATGATAGAAGTAGTATTATTAGGCATTTCACATAATACTTCTTCATTCGCCAAATAATTTAATGAAGTCTTAACATCTTTAAACCTACTTTAGCAACTTATGGTTTTAGCTAGAGTTTGATGTAATTCTAAAAACCTATTGTCATTAAAACTCACTTATAGTATTCTTGTACATTTAGTCATAATAATATTCACTAAAAAAACACCCTCATTTGTAACATAAACTAAAATAAAATATATTATTTTTAATAATCTTAGAGATCATAATTGTTTTTTTTTGGGTTTTAAATTTCCTCTATTTGATTTTCAAACTAATAAAATTATAACAATATATACAAATTACAATATCAAAACAAATGGTAAAATATTACTTAATCTTATAATAGTATATATAAATTATAATATGGAATCAAATGAGACATTTTTACTTAGCGTTTAATATAATTAGAATAATTTTACCTATCTGGATAATATTTTATATTTACATATTTTTATTGACCATATGTATTTCCAAATAAAAGTCATATAGTGAAAAATTAAATATTATATCCAGAAAATTTTAAATTTATGAATGTTTTAAATTTTCAAAATTTCAACCTATACATATGAGTCTGTAATATTTTACACCTCTGAAAACCTGCAGAAAATTTCTATAGGAAGCCCACCTAATCAGGCAAGGCAATCAGGCTTTTAAGTTGAGTATAGACTTGGATATGATAGGCCGGGCATACAGTAAGTATTGCCTCTCACATCAGCTCCATTTCTGTCTTTATCACCCAAAGTTACTACGCTATCCATTTCTACAATATTTTGTCACGTGAATCTTAAAATAAAGTACTTAGGATTCTTGAGTAATCCCAAGGCAGCTTATTGTAATTTGACTTTTGGTTTTTTCGTAATTTGACTTTCTAAGGCATCTTAGCAAATCCCACGATTTACTTGTATATCCAGCTATGCTAATCTCCTTCGATTAATTCCGTTTAGTAGGTGCTTTAAAATTCCGATTAGCGGTTGCACAGCCATTGCAGTTCCATTCATTGCTCTTGTTGAATCAGGACCAGTAGCACAGGAGCGGGTTTAGGTCAAACGGAGAAAGAGATTTAGAGGCAACCTCTTTCCATTCTTACAACATGAATTCAAAAAAGCATGGATAATGATAATGTTCGCAAATCCGACCTGTCAACCTCGTCAGGCAATCAGTTGATGCAAACATCTGATTCTTCAGCAACGAGCACTATTCTGAACTGTGTAAGCAATATCCCCTCCCTTGCAAGTCCAAACATAATCCAGTCTTCCTACATGCCGGGTAGATAAAATGCTACATCTTTCACATCGCGACGCATTGATAAAGTGTGTTTCCACTCATTCTTACACAGGCCGTGCCCTACAATTTTCTTTTTTCAAATTTCAGGCCTTTATTATCCTCAACAGCTTTTGAATAGCTGTTCATGGTACTTAAAAGCGTTTTAGCCAATGTGTTAAACATTGGATTCAAACAAAAGATCATTTTACCCATCCTTCAAATTCATTTCCATCACTTTAACTTTTCACAATGTTAGCCTCTGCATCTAGTGACTAATTGAATATCAGGCTCGTAGTGACTAATTGAATATTAGGCTCTATATTATTTTGAGTTGGTAGGAAACTGAACTAGTGCTTTTTAAATTGGTAGGAGCTGAGTTAGTGATTTCGCATCAAAAGTTACTTCAATAAACCATGGAAAGTTGTTTTAATGATTTTTGAGTAATTTACGAAACTAAACTGATGATTTCACGTAAAAGTTGCTTTAATAAAACATGGGTGTCTTATCCAAAACACAGTTTTAAAGATACTTGAATATTCAATATATGTTCATTACATCCATTGCTAATATTATGAGCACATCAATCTGCATGAGTTTTGACCATTGTTTCGATTGATATGTTTTACATGCAACAGGTGAATCATCAAATAATTATGCCTGGACGGAAACGAGCCAACCCAAAGCGAGGTCAAGATGGAATCCGAAACCAGAGCAAATACGGATCCTGGAAGCTATTTTTCAATCCGGCCTCGTGAGTCCTCCAAGAGAAGAAATAAAAAGAATAAGAGCTCAACTAGAAGGTGTTCGGACAAGTTGGAGACGCAAATGTGTTTTACTGGTTCCAGAACGAAGTCCCGATCAAAAGAGAAAGCCACGACTGCCAGCTGCACAAAGATCAAAATCAAAGGCCAATCTGGGACCACTTTCTTCAACTTCATCTACCTCAACATCAACCTCTGTTCATTCTAAAACTGTCACGGAAATGTGTAATAGTCACCCAATTCCATGCAGTACAGTAACACTAGTGGACATCAATATTACTCCACTTCTACAGTGCCAGTTTCTGCATTTGTAAAGAATGATTATGACATGCAGGCCCTGTACGAAGAAATGAGTAAACAGCAACACCTGCTCCATCTGAAACGTTGCCAAGCTCTTCTAATAGTCCAGCCAATAACATGCTAACATTGGAATCATCAGCCTTCTCTTCTGCTGCCCCCACTTTATTCATCTGCCGAGAATCATTATGATCATCTGCATACATCAACATCTGCTCCGTCCAAAACTTTGCCAAACCCTTCTTACAGTCAAGCCAATACTATCATTGGAGATCAATATTGCTTCTCTTCTTCTCATGCACCACTTTATTCATCTGTTGGGAATCATTTATGATCAATGCCTGGTATCAACATCTGCTCCGTCAAAACTTTGCCAGTTCGCTGCTGGAAAATAGTCCATAAATGCCATGCTGAATGCTTGTTGGAGATCAATATTGCTTCTCCTGCTGCACCGGTTTGTTCATCTGCCGGGCATCATTATGATCTGCCTGCCTTGTACGATGAAATGAGTAATATTAATGAACTCCGTAACATGCAAGTAATAGAAGCACCCGCAGCAGCAGCAGTAGAAACTCAAAGCATAGTGAATGAAGGTACATGCACTGTTACCACTGGAACAAAACCATTCTCATGTCTTGACATGAAGCTGCGAACGTTCATGTACAACCAGACATTGTCTTAATTATCAATAAGTTCTCTCGGACACGTCTGATATTAATTATTAATGTTGGTGTGCAGAAACAGAAGGTGCGCAAGAGAGGGCTCGATCGCTAACCCCAACGCATCAATAACTGTATTCATCAATGACGTCCCAACTGCAATCCCTTCAGGGCCTATAAATTTGAAGGATTTCTTCGGGGATGAAGCGTTTCTGGTCCACTCCTCTGGCGATTTTTGTTCTGGTCAATGAATTTGGACTCACAAGCCTGGAGCATGGAGCTACGTATTTCATGGTATGCTATAGATAATTCTCCATCATACATAATCAACATGGGGTCAATTATATATCAAAACATTGACTGTAAGAGAGTTGATTCTCACTTTTCGTGTGCGTGTGTTTGCTTTCTATTTTCCAGATATGAAGGCTATTTTATCAATTGTTTCGGACTACTTCATGGCAAACCGTTTCTCCTAGTTCTTCTATAGCCCTATTCAATCTTGGCTTAACTTGCACAGCTGAACATTTGATATGTTACCTATATACATTTCATTAATTTGCAGTCGCTGTTAATAAGAGCGTTGCAGTGTAAGCAGGCTCATGGTCGTACTACGGGCTACAGAGTGCTATCCGTACTATCCTGCTTTCAGTTATTCTTTTGTAATTAGTGCTCCGCTACATTCTATGATGTATCATTAGGATAATATTAGTGCTCCGCTACATTCTTTTGTAATTAGTGCTCCGCAATTGTATCTATTCTTTTGTAATTAGTGCTCCGCTACATGTCCATATGCCCATGCTAATATTGCGATGTCGTTTTTTGCGGGTACGCTTGCCGTTGGCGAGAATCACCTGAACTGTAGCATGATTCCTCGTTCATCGGCCTAAAAGTGTCCTGAGTCAAACCCTTTATTTTTTTATTTATTATGTCCATGACATTCTTTTCAATAAAGCTTTTATGTGTTTCTAAAGATCTTGCAAGTTAGTTTCTTGGCTTCTATTATCCAACTAGAAATTTACCTGAACATATATTAATTTAGATTGGAATATGTTTTATGGTACAAATTCACTTCTTTCGAAAACATTATAAAATATTACCTTCCATTTGTGCAGGTTGGAGTTTTACCGTTTCTAATTATAATACAGTTTTTTTTTCATAAAATGTACAAGTTTATCAGGAGCACATTTACAGAAAATTATATTCATTGGTTTCTCAATGACTGCTACTCTTCATTATTAAGTGGAATTTTTTTAAATATAAAATTAAATTTAAACAAAACTTAATTTACATGTGGGATAAAACAATTTATTTAATAGTAAAGGAAGTGTTGTTATCAAAATTGTCCCAAAACTCGAGAATCCACAATTAGTTCTCATTCTTAACCCTCCGATTCCATTATTATGTAGCATCCTAAAACCAATTGCCATCCATTTACCTAAATTCGTTAGAGTTGCTTTGTTTTAAATTTTAATTTTGAAAAGAAATGTATTTCAATTTTAAGGATTTAGGTTTTTAACTTGAAGGAAAAGTTTAAATTTCAGTTTTAGTGGTTTTCATTTGTGGAGATCTCAATCTACGTGTACTAGGTGTCATTATTGCTACATATCTCGATTGTGCTTGGTAAAAATTACAAGTTTTCCTTTTTTAAAGATGAAGACATTTTTGCAAGCCCACAAGATTGTTAAGGATATTTTGCATAATTGCTATTTGGCGACCCAAGGAAAATTAGCAACCATGAACAATAATCACGGGAATTTTATTGGAGAACTCAAAAGAAGGCACAGCTAAATGTTGGATACAAAACACTTACTCGGCAGCTCTATCTTCAACAAAATAACCGGTGCATCAATAGAAAAAGAAGCTTGGGATATTTTGAAAGTTGTCTATCAAGGTATGATACAATGAGCCTTGTTAAATTACGGACAATGAGAGATGAGTTCAAAACCCAGAAGATGGCTAACACTCTGAGTAACTGGACAATTCATGACTAAAGTCATAGGAATAGTCAATTAGATCAAACTCATTGGTGAAACCATTACAAATCAAATTATTGTTGAAAAAATCGCTTCAAAGTCTTGATAAATATGGTATGGCGGTAACAACCATTTTGTAATCATGAGATTTTACAATACTTTCTTAGTAGAACAACGAATAAGGTAACTATGGCAAAACTCTCTCTTGGCAAAGGCACGGGCGAGAGGATATAGAGCGGCATCAAGAGGCGAGGCATAGATCGAGGAGAGGGAGATTAGAACATAATCATGTAGCGAGTAGTCAAGACCTTCACAAAACCAAACACGGAAAGAAAAACATGGAGAAAATATAATACGTAATGTTATTATTGTAAGAAATTTGGAAATTATGAACATGAATGAAAAAATAAATAGTGAGATCAATAAAGAGGTAGTGTCTATCTCTCCATCAATGAAGGAGAATCCCTCTAAAGCAATGTTTTTATGTCATATTTCTGAAGACAGTCACATAGAGGACCTGGTTCTTGGACAATGGCTACAACAATCGCATGACGGAGGTAACAAATATACTTTCTTGAATTGATGCTTCCAAAACATTTGAAATTACTCTTGCAGACAGTTCCTATTAAGCTAAATGCGAGGTATTTTCCATGTTCTTACAAACACTAATCAAAAAATGAAATACATTGTTAGCATTTATTATGTTCCACATATGAAGCATAAACTCATTATTGTAGGGTCAATTGATGGAACATGGTTATGATGTAATATTCCAAGGGAACACATGTTATATATATATATTAAAAACCATAAGTAATACAAATCTGATATATAAGGTTGAAATAATCAATAATAAGGTGTTTCCATTGACTTTTAGAGATCGAACTCTTTCACAATATTTTTCCCGAGAAAATGTCATGAATAGATGAGTCTAAGTTATCATATTCTAGATATGGGAATATTCACCTAAATATTTTAATTACCTTTAGAAACATTCGATGGTCCTTAGTCTCCCTATTATGAATGAAAAATATTGTAAGCTGTGAAATTTTTATTCTATCCAAGCATAAAAGAGATATGTTTCCCACATCTTCCTCTACATAAAAGAGTCTTCCAAAGGTGAATATAAAGATATATGTGGCCCAATGCGATTTCAGCCCATTGGTGGCGATCTTTATTTTCTAAACTTCATTAATGATTATAAACGAGAAGATATGGGTTTATTTTCTATAAAAAAAATCAAATACATTATCAAAATTCAAAAAATTCAATTAGAAGGAAGAAAGTAGAGTGGAAAGTCTTTAAAAGTCCTCGGGTCAAACTGAGGAGGAGAATACAATTGCAATGACTTCAGCTTTTTGTGAACATCAAGGAATCATAATGGAAACATAAAAGATATAATCCACAACTGAAGAATAGCGAGAAGAAAAATCGATCAACCACGAACATGGCAGATGTGCTTCGTGAGAAGAAATTGTCGAAATCATTATTTAGCTAAAGTAGTTTTATTGTAGTTTATGTTTCTAAACATATCTCCAACAACTAGTGTCCAACTTATAAAATATCTCAAGAAGCATGGGATTGTAGAAAGGTAAATGTATCTCACTTTAGAATTTGGATCACTAGCATTTTACTTTTATATTTATGAGAAGCTAAGAAAGAAGCTTGATGATATGAGTGAAAGATGTATTTTCGTAGGATATAGTGAGCATTCAAAGGCCTATAGACTTTACAATATAGTTACCAAGAAGTTCCTTTTAAGTAGAAATGTTAAATTTTTTGAAAATAAATCTTGGTTTGATCATGTTGATGAAGCTTCAAATCATCTTTTTTTTTCCATACAACTACCAATATTGTAGGTTTGAAGAAACATGCATACTATGAAAAAAATACATCTTCAACTAGTGAATCCATTAGTGATTCAACATATTTAGAGGACAATCATAAAAAATGAGGCATCAAATAAATATATGAGCAAGAGCATGAGTTTGACCAAAATATATTTTCATTTCTTTCATCTTAACCAACCCATTATGAAGAAGCGGTTAAAGAAAACATTGGTTTGATGAAATGAACCAAAACATTGTTGCCATAGAGAAGAACTAGATTTGGTAATTCAGTCTCCCAAGAGACAAAACTAAAATTGGTATTAAATGGGTATATAATACCATTGAATGAAAAAGGATAAATTGATAAACATAAGGCATGATTGTTTGTCGAGAATATTTCATAATACTTTGGTGTCCCACTATGGTGAAGCCTTTACTTCGGTAACAAGGCTAGACCTTTATCTTAACTATTTTATCAAGATCATCTCAACACAAATGGAAATATATAAACTTGATGTAAAATTTTCTTTCTCTCAAATGGTATATTGCGGAAGAAGTTTATGTGGATGCGCCTCCTTGTTTGAAGTTCTAGGATAGGAGAAAAATGTGTATAGGTTGAAGGAACCTTTTTATGGCTTGAAACAAGCTCCATCAACTTAATTGCGATCACATCGATACCTATCTCATCAAAGTGGTTTTGCGAGAAGAATTCATGAGCCAACACTATATACCAAAAATCATGAAGTTAAAATTCTCATTGTATTCCTTTACGTTTATGATCTTCTTTATACATGCAATATGATGTTAGAAGAATTTAAAGAAGAAATAAAAATAGAGTTTGATATGGCCGATCTAGGGGTCTGAAATACTTCTTAGGAATTGAAATTCACAAATATGCTAATGGAATATTTGTTGGAATTTCAACAAAAATATTCCACTAACATCATCCAAAAGTTCAAAATTACAAATTGCTAAGCGAGTTGATACATAAATTTCTTAATGCACTGTTGAGCATACAAGATGCGGCACCACGAGTTGATTCCACATTATATAAAATTCTAGTCGGTGGGATACTATATCTCACAACAACTAGACTTGATATCATTTGTGTAGCTAGTTTTGTCTCCGGGTTTACGGAGTCACTGATATTTCTCATTGGAAGGTTGAAAAATGGATCTCCAAGATATATTACAAGGACCCTAAGACTATGAGTTTCTCCTTACCTTATGAAGATAAATGTTTCGGGTTATACATAAAATAACTATTAGAAGCAATTTAGATGATTTAAAGAGAACCCTAGGGTATGTTTTTCATCTTGGAACAAATATGATTTCATGGGCATCCGAAACAGCTAATTATTTAATTATCTTGATGAGTGGAATGTCCATAGCTGCCATTTCATAATCTTGTCAAGTAGTGTGGCTCGGAAGATTATTGGGAGATCTCTCAAATGTTCGAAGGAACCAACTAAGATTTAATGTGATACTTGATTATACGAATTTCTTTATCAAATCTGTGTATTTCATAAAATAAGTACATTTGACACACATTTCGTTTCATTTGTGAGCTTGTGATGATGGAGAAATATACTTATTTTTTTGCTTCAAAAGAGTAAACTTGCGGATATTTCCACTACTTGTAATAGTTGAGATTAGGAGGGGGTGTTGAGATATTAATCTCACTATGCGCTAGAGTGTCCTCATTATGCATTAGGTGTCATAGTTAGTTTAGTTTTTAGTTCAATTTAGTCGAGTTTCCTCAGTCATTTATTGTTGTGTCTCTAATGTAATTCTATTTAAATGATTTTAGATGGCTATTGAGAAGATTAGTTTTCTTCATTCCATATTATGTTCATTATCACATTTGTTTTCCTTTGCATTCTTTGTCATGGCATGAAAAATGGGAAAGCACCACCGATGTGGGGATTTAAAAATAAGTCTTCGGAAAGACATGATAATTTACGGGGTGCTATTTGTCGTTCCCTTGCTCCCACCCATTTTAGAATCTTGGAGCTTTACAGTGGTTTTTTTCTAATTGAATTCTTTCCAACACCCAGAGGTGGCTTGAGGGATTTTTTATTATAGTAATGCAAAGAAGCACATTGTTTGTCATCATTTTGTTTAATAACCTCTTTCTTACGCCTATTCTAGACATATGAATTATGGTCAGCGGAGTAAATTGAACGAGAATCCACAAGAGTGCAATATTGGTTATATACTCGGAAAGATATTTATTTTATCACTTAGAAACCCATTGAATGAAAATTCATCTCGAAGAATCTAAGGTTTCTATATTTTCGTCCCCTTGAAATTTTTTATTTAGTTTTGGAAATTAAAGATCTATTCGAGGGATTCATGTCACTTCTTATATAATTTCCCAACTCTACGCTACATCCTAATTCACGATTATTGTAGCTACGTTCGAAGCCCAAAGAAGCAAATTATGGCCTCTCGTTAAGTTTCTACAATGAATGCAAAGGTAGTTGTCAAAGGAATAGATATGAATATGGATTTTAAGAGAAAAATATGGATACATAAAAGAAATAATGGTAGTTCTGAGAATTTATTGCAAGAAATGTTTTCATAGGGCTTCCTAGCATTTGAATGTAGTAATGTTTATTTATAATAAAAAAAATTTCCTACAAACCTAAAGGCTTCAACGACATGTTTGATTACTTAAAATGCAAACCATCAATGTCTGTAAAACATCACTATCTCATATAGATATCTATGGATTTGATCAAAAAGGAAAAAAAAATTCTAAATTAGTCACATTGGCCTCAAATTTGTACTCTTGAATATTGGGTCCGGCCCGGCAAAAAATGAAAACAACTTTCTTAAGTCACTCGAGAAAATCTTTCAAAAGCATAGCAAGAGCTAGTAAGTGACAACATTTTCAAAATACTAAAATTGAATGAGATGCTGTACACACTAAAATATTACTCAATCTTTACATAAAAAATCTATGAAGTACAATCAATATGATAAATGCGACATCACACAGGAAAAGACCCTCTAGCGGAGGATATAAAAGGAGTTTTTTTTAGTGTTATAAAATTGGCCAAAAACGTCAAAAAAACATTTTCTACAACATCCGTTTTCGGTAACGGAGGTTTTAGCGGGAAGCTTTATAAACGATTTCAACACAACTAAAAAAACTAGGTAGCCAAGGTTATTACAAATGTTTTCATTAGTACGCTACTCGAGTTTCAATGCACGTACGTGTCATCCCTAGAAAATCGGCCGAGATGGGTCGAAGGTGCATGCACGGGCCGTAAAGATCTAAAAATGGACCGAGCGCTGCTTGTAGGTGATACAATGCACCAAGCCATTCTAATTGGTATTGGGATTTTTGCGGTGCCCATAGGTCATATCAATGCACACTTGTTATTGTAAGTATTATAGAAACATAACGGTGTGCGGTATCACACAAACACGCTAATTTTATAATTCGTATTGATATTTGTGCGTTATTATGGAATTAAGTATAATGCGCGGTGAGTAGTCTCACATAAATGCATCGGTGCAGTATCACACAAACACACCAATTTTTCTAATTTGTATTGGTATTTGTGCGGTGCCCATCGATAAACTGAAATGCACTTGTTGATATCTATAGCCTTACTGACAGTACAATATCACACGAACACCAAGTGTTATAGTTAGTATTACATTGTTGTGTAGATTGCCATGGAGTCGTAGGAAATACCTTTGGTGCGTTGTATCATACAAACACTGCTTGGTGTATAGTAGCGAACACATGTGATCATTCATTTTGTATTTTCTGAAACATTAGGCTTTAATGGCAGTGGAAATTATTGTGATTTTAAATTCATTATTCATCAAAAGTCAACACATACCTTATACCGATGCATTCATGTGTTAAATTTTTGATAGTATTTGAATGTGATGTTTGGATTAATTTGTTATATCATATTATAATTATTGTGATTTTTTTAAAATTCATTATTCATCAAATGACGACACATATCTTATAACGGTATTCATATCAATTCAATTTTTATTAGTGCATTTGAATGTGATGTTTGAATGATTTTTATATCATATCATCAGTTTCACATCTCATAATTATAATATTTAATCATCATAAATTTAATCAATGGTGTTACACTTCAAGGTAATGATGGAGACGGTAATAGAATAAATTAAAGCATATTATATATATATATATATATATATATATATATATATATATATATGAGTGAGATATTATTGTCATACAAAATGGGATAGTTATTATTATCCTTGTCTTTCAATTGGGACGCTATGTCCATTATTAAACAAAATGTCGATTTCACATACAGATATTTCAAAAAATAAAATGCCTTGCTTTGATATCCAAACATAATGATCATCATTCTTCGCTTGAGCTTGTTGTCAGGTTGCTCGAGCTACTTCCATGACTTGGGTTATTTTGAGGAATGTTTTGTTCACGGTGTTGACTTTTCTCTTCTTCTTCACCTTCCATCTACAAACATAAAAATAAATTTTAATGAGTGTATAAATTTGGTGAGAATAATGAAAATTACAATATTAAATAATATATATCCATGTAAATCGTAAATAAATGATGTACGTAGCAACAATTTACTCATAGACCATACACATTCTTTTAAAACCTAATTTCATGCCATTTTCAAGATTTCATCTGTTGGCGAGTTCCATACTTGTTTCTACTTGAGTTTTACCTAATAACAAATAATATATTTAATATAAATATTATTTTGTTTTATTAATTATAAAGAACAGACTAAAGTAAAGAAAGATCGATAGATGCTTACAAATTTCACAATGAATTTATGATATACCCAACATATACTCACAACCCATATTTAACCCAATGTCGATCAATTCGTCGATGGTTCTTCTTTGTATGTTAGCACTGTTTAGAAGACATTCAATGTTGATTGTTGTAAAATAACTTAAAATATACAATAATTAAATCTAGTTAAGTTGTTATAAGGAAGTAACATTACTCCTGCAAACTTAGAATATCAACCATTTTCTTCCTTTTCGTCTGTTTATGTGTTTAATGGGTTTCATTTTCTTTTCTTTTACGTAAGAAAAAAACTTGAAAATTAATATCTAATGCTAAATTTTTATTTATAGTACCTAATGATCCACAAATTCCATGATTACATGTACATTTCAAACAGTTGTTGTTGAGATGGCATCTCTACGATGCAATTTTCCCATTTCTGACCATCTCCTTGTACACCTTTTGGCATTCTGTATTGGCATATTTGATATCGGCTCGTTCATCTTTTTGAGATTTTCATAATCTTCACAAAATTGTAACATGAAAATAGCTATTTAATTTTTATATTCATGAAAAGTAAATATAACAAAGTAATATTTATAAACAATTTTAGAAAAACATTTAAAGGAATATTATTTTTTCATTCCTTATTTTTTGTTGTTGTATGTTTCTATTAAAATTCGACATGTCTCATTGACCAAATTCTCTAGAAACTCTTCTGTATTTTCGATAAAATTTGGTTCTTGGAATCATTGGATTGATTTTGTATTGTAAGTGGAAAGAATGTCTATACATTCATTCTAGTAGATCCCTCAAAATTTTGTAAAAGTTTTTACTTCTTTCATTAACCTCTGACACCACTCCAAATGAGCTAAGGAGGAATTCATTTTCATTTGGATGTTCTATTTTTCTTTTCTTTTCATAGAACAAAATTCCTTTTTCCCCAGGTTATTTGGTCCCTATAGAATATTAAATACGACGAATTAATAGATTTTTGAAACATGTTATCTAATAATTTTAAGTATATTATTAATCAAAAAATTAAAAAAACTCGTATTGGATCGAGTAGTATTTTTTTTCATTCCTGATTTATCCCTTTGAAATTTTTATCAGATTTTACGCTCTTACGGTCTAGATTAGAAATAATATTATCGAGCTTACGTCATTTGTATCTACATGATACACAATAAACAATACATAGTAGTTAAACTTACATATAGTTCAAAAATAATATTTTGTAAAGAATAAGAAAGAACTTGCCTTTTTTATTTTCTTGATGTGTTATTAGGATTTTTGTTACTTGATCTCTTGTCGGCCATTTCCTTATCAACCTGAAACTGTACCATGTCATTCATTAATATATTTTATAAATAAATCATCGACTTTTGAGAAAAAAAAAAACATCAAAAAGCTAGATGTGATTTTGATGTTATACGCATCGACATCGGTGTGTGTTCTCTCATGTATTGCCAAAAGAGCATAAAGCACCGTACGGTGCTCTATTTCAACAAGGAGCACCGGTGGGATTTATATGTTAACCATCTTGATTAACAGAAAAAATAATAAAAACCGTTTAGTGTTAGTTTTTGTAGCATATGGTGTTGTGGAGGGGGTAGTGCGCCCTATACTTATAAATGCCCCGTGAAAATGAGGACCACAATACGGTGCTCTTTATCAACAAGGAGACCTAGTGCATTATATGTTGCATGGTGCACGGATTAATACAAAATAAAAAAATTTGTTTTTTTTCCAAACGATACGTACGCGGTGCACCATAATGATATAGTGCATAGGTGCCTATTTTACCTATGGCACACGATTAAAATAAAATTTGTTTTTAATTTTTTTTTATCAAACAATATGTGTGGGTGCCTTGTGATAAGCTAGCGCAGGTGCGCTGGAGTTACCCTTGAGCCCTTCGATTGAAAATAGTTTTTTAAAATTCACGCAAGGCCAAAATGGATTGGGATGCGACTGCAGTACGTCCTTAGGTTAGATGTCATAGGCCTATATATATAACAATAAAAAACCCTATAAATCTAGAATGAAAAGCCCTAATTCGAAATCACGAAACGAAAGAAGCAAGGGTAGAAACAAAAAGAATGAAGGGTTTAGGATAGTGGATATATATATATATATATATATATATATATATATATATATATATATATATATATATATATATATATATATATATATATATATATATATTATTTATTTATTTATTTATTTATTTACGAAAATGAACAACAAATTAAAATTTTTACTTCTTATGCAAAAATATTTCGAAAATGTAAAAATATAATAAGAATTTAATCAAGATCATTTAAAATTCTATGCTATGTTTGAATCATGAGAAGTTTGGAGTTATGATTATTACGAATATTGCGATTTCAAAATTATTTATTTGCTCCAAAGTAACTCTCGTGCTCTTGCTTAGGTGTGTCTCATGCAAATCTCTAGGCGATTTTTTTGCAAAAATAGTGAAATAATGAAAAGTGTTTAATATTTAAAGAATTGTTTTATGAAATTAGATTTTTCAAAATATTTTAACACCCATTTTTCCAATTTACCACTTTTTTTTACTCTAAAAAAATAAAGTTGTTCTTTCTTTTATATGCGGCTTTTTGTCACGGTACATCGATTAATAACACCACACCTGTGCATCAGTTAATAACATGACACCGGTGAATAGTAACACTAAAACATCGGTGTGGTTATACGTACATAAATACGATAACAGCAAGGCCATTTTTATGGCACCAAAATTACTTTTTAAGTGTGTGCACTAAAATGTATTCTTGTTTTTTCTCGAAATGCGGGGAGAAAATATCATAATTATATCGAATGGACAATTCTTCAAAATCAACTCGTTCATAATATTTCTCAAAGTCCATTGGAATTCTCCCTATCCATATTGAGATGTAATATTTACTTCAAATTTTATTTATATTTTCATTATCTAATTGAATTTATGTTTTTATCCATGTCAATCGGCTTAATAAAATTTATAATGTATACAAATTTGCGAGTTCATGTAGATTCGGAATAGAGTTAGGATGCACAAAATATTCAAATAGCTCCAAAACATCGAAGCTCTTATTATGAGTAGCATAACACATGGCTCATTTGGTAGATTAAAATGGACGGTCGCTTCACCACATTGCCAATTGTAACAATATTGCATATTCTAGCCACGATAGGAAAATGATGGTAATAATAATGGTTGAGTATATTAATCTAATGACCATTCAATGTCAAACAAATTAATCATGCTTTGTCAATGTTCTTGCAATTGATATCATGATTTTATACTAATCATGTTCAAATATATTTTTGAAATTATTAGGATTCTAGTGATGATGAAGCGACCTACACATGCATCCTTTCACCCCACAACAATGTCAATCGAAGGCTGAATTAAGGAAAATCGGGGGGAACGACACCAAAATTTTTGAATCAACCAGCGATTCAATTCTGCTCACCGATCCGGATTCACCAATTAGGAATGACTAAAACAATAGTAGTTCTTCTAGAAACTGGCAATGTATGCAATCAAATAGAGTTGGTATGTATAATTCTTAAGGACAACTATATGGAGATAATGATGTTAGGTGCATTCGAAGATTATGATCGGCCCGGGGGATGATGCTCATATCGTTGACACCTTTTCGAAAGCCTTAAATTTTCTTCCATTTGCCCCTCTTTGGACTGTGATCTGTCAAAGTATACCCGGAGTTGGGGATAATGATATTCTTGTAAAACTTGAAAACGAATTTGGCTTGTCCAATGCATTTTTCTCGGAAATTTTGAGGTAAGTTTACCCATAAAGTCCTCCCTTATATAAATTTGAGAAATATAATCACACAATGACATTTATTACAAATGGTAAATTTTATGAATGTTAATCATTATATCATCATTAATATACATTTAATATTTTCCATGATCACCAACTATAGGTTATTCAAAGATAGGTTCTTCAGAGTGATAATGTCTTTCTCGGTAGTATGAAGGAAAGCCCAAAGAAATTGGTAAGAAAATGTTGGGTGTTGATTATATATCATATCATGTATGTCCAAATGATTGTATTCCATATAGAGGACAATATGAAGACAAAGAGATACACAAATTTGGGCATGACGGTATGATAAATAAAAAAGGAAGCGTAAATCATGTGGTCCTCCTTTTAAGATATTTAAGCACATGCCTATAATCCCAAGGATTCAAGGCTATTTCATTGCAAGAATTAGCTATGTTGCGAGGGATGGCATAGGTGACATAGAAGTAGGTTGGGGAGTTATGTGAATCCCAAGCTGATTCAATAGCCATGAAGCATATAGGATACATGGCCCAAAAAATTGGGTGAAGTGTATTCTAGCATTTCAGCATAGCCATGGATGGTGTCGACCCATATTCCCTCGAGAACACCAAATATTATGTTTGTCTTGTAGTAGCGATCGACTAAAATATCCCCCCATGGTTTTCCATGAAGAATGAACATCTTGTATTTGAAATGCCAGTTTCTTTGGTAGAGAACAAGTGAAGAACATGGATGTCTCCTTACAACCACTAGTAGTTGAATTGAAGGAATTATGGGATGCGATAAATGTATACGATGTATCCAATACACATCTCATCAAAGAGGATTTTTACATTTTATGACATATGTGCTTACATGACATGATTATCTAGGCATATGAATTTTCTGCGAGTAAATTACATGTTTTATTGATCAATTTGTTTATATATGTAACAATATTATTTTTCATATTAGTGTTACACGGTATTTTGTCACTTAGTTCCTACAATCCCTCATCCTCCACATTGGAGGACTATTCCCATGACTGTGAGTAGTAACATGTCCTGAAAACACCTTCATAACATCCTCCTACCTAAGGATAAACATTCTCACGAAGAACATTTCCTCTGGAAAACCCTAAAAGCAGTGTTTTGGCAAATTAGTCGGTTCATCCCACTGCTTGTGGGGGAAGTAAACTAAAGTCATGGTCGATTTTACTATTCTGTCTCACTCACAAGCCCAGTAAGGAATTTAATTTAAAAATAAATGGTGGAAGTTTGGTTCAGCAAATTAATAATGAAGAAGTTGAGTGGGCAGCCTACGGATCTCCATGTATAGGAAGTTGTTTTCCACCTCTCATGGAACCTTCCCCTGAGATGGGGCCTATCCAGCGAAGTGATTATAGGGATCCCAACTTCACTTCCTCCATCTATAAAAGGTTGCGCTCTCCATTAGCAAGCTAGGTTGAACTTGAAAAGAGAAGAGACGGCTTCTTCTGAGAGAGAGCTTTGTCAAATTCCCCGACGGAAACTTCATTGAGATGCGCTCACATTCTGGTAGCGAAGGAAGATCATGGCATTCAGCATTTAACGTTGTAATCTCCCTTTTGTCATAATTAATATAAAGACTACGATTTTGGTTCCATTCATGTGTTTAATCTTTTATCAAATGCAATGAATTATATCCTCTCTAAGCGATATATAGTTGCGATGCGGGAGCATTAGCTCGGAAAAAAATTTGTATTTTTATTAAACCTAGGGGTCTCATGTTTACGAGAAAATAGTAAATTTATGTAAATATTAATAGGCTTTTTGAGTGATTAAATTATATTTTAATTAATTATTGTGAGGATTTGTAAATGTTCCCAAAATAATTTGGAGAACATGAGAGAATTAGATTTTAGATATTTGAGAAGTAATTATGAGCCTATGTTAGATTTAGTTTCAAGATTTTAGGGATAAATAGTTTATAGGGGGTGTTGAGATATTTGGGGATTTTGTTGAGTGATTAAAGAGATTTGAACCTAAATTGGTTCAATTCAATTTGTATAAATTAATGAGCTCAAAGGCAAAAGAAATCGGGGAGAGAATAGAAAGTGAGGTTGGACGAAACAAAGTTTGCAAGCCTACGGGCTTTGTAAAAAGGGCCATTGATTTGAAAATTTGGCCATGAACCAAGAAGGGTTTTTGTAATTGTTTGTATTTGATTATATCAATGAGGAATTTGTGTTGGAATTGTTTTGTGTGAATTATATATGTTGTTGGTTAAGTTCGGCTTCAAGAATGTTTGAATTCTTGTGAAATAGCATATGGGAGAGAATCGATTTTGAGTTCATATATTCATGCTTTAAATGCGAGCAAATATACATTAGTTGAAGAAAAAAAGAAAAGGGATCGATCATCCTGGAAGTGGATGAATGAAGTTCGAGTTCAAATTGATATTTTCATATCGACTTTGAAGAAATCGATTTCCGTTTGTTTGTATAGCACATTGGTTAAATTGCGGATTGTATATATAGAATATATACGGCATTGAAGAGCTATATGCTCAATGTGAGAAAGCGTATGATAAAGTGTATGATGGGCTTGTGCACATTAACATGAGAATCCATTAATTGATCGACACATACCATTGGTGAACGCATAGTTTGGAAGCGTTAATGGAATGTTGTTCACATTAGTGGTGATGGCCCAACCACAAATTGGAGTGGTTTTATACGTTGTGTCAATTTAGACATAAATGGTATGCATTGACTCTTTATATAAATCATAGAAACGGTGGAGCGGTATTGATACAACCATCGGTGCGTGTGTTGATCGGTAGATGGTATAGGTACCATAGCGAAGTTTTAGATTCAATCGAGCAAGCTGAAATACGTGAATGGTTCTGAAGTCTCGTTGATCTTGTACAATGTTTGTGAATGGAGTAGAAACAATTTGTAGCGAAAGTTTATGTGAGCGGACTAAAAGATCCCGAGCGTTGGGCATTTAAAATTTTGTGTATAAAATTCCAATTCCATAGCAATAGGGTTAATGAGAGGTGCGTATTGAGAGTTCGAGAATCATGAATGCGATGACACTGCAGAGGTAAAAAAATCGATGTAGGCGTTCGTGTTTTAAGGTGGAATCCACAGGCTGAGACCATGTGAGTCTGGGTATTAGTTTGAATGAAGTTAAGTTAAATTGCATGGTCAGTTAGCCGTTGTTATGTTGGACTTTGAATTAAGTTGAATATAAATTGGGAGCGCATTCTTTTTAAACGTCTTCACTAGCATTAAATCAACCAAGTTTGAATATAATTTTATATTGAGTATGAAATGATATGTAGTAGTATTACTTTGCCAAGTTGAGCTTTAAAGCATGGGCGCATATTGTTATTGAAATTTGATTTTAAAATCCGGTATTAAAATCCATATGTGAATGTTGTTAGGTTGACATGCATTTTAAATGTATAAATTGAAATTTGTGAGGTGGGTTTAATCACATGAAAAGGTGGTTGTTGGGTGTATGGTTTCGTACAATTGATTGAAGTTGTAAATGGAATAGAGCTTCCACATAACGAAATTTGTATGATTTTATAATCATAATTGAAACGATATTTTGGAAGAACGTTTGAATATGAAGGTTGGTTAGGTATTATCACAAAGGGTTGAGTTGAGTACAAGCTTCAATTGAAGTTTAGTTATTTAGGTGCAAAATTGATTTGAAGTATGGTTTTCATAAACCATGAGATTATAAATGAAAGAAAGCTTCCGCATATGATTCTTAAATTGCCCAGACTTGGAGTCTTATTTGGGGGCGGTTATTGAAGATGCATTTTTATATGCATGAGAATGGGAAAGATTGGGTTTTGAAGGGTTCCATTGCATATTTTTGGTATCGAAAAGGAAGCGGGAATAGCTATGCCTTCGAAGATTCAAGTTTTAAATTGAATTAATTGCATGTGATGAATGAATGTCGGATTTTGAGCTGATGAAGATTGCAACATAGACATGCGGTGCGGGTGAAGATAAGTCAAGTCAACGGATCTTTGGAGATTGAGTTAATGATCATTATTATTGAACTTCTGGTTTGAAGGTTATGCTTGGATAATTTGGTTTACGGGTATAGTGAAGAAGTCTCGAGCGGGAAACCGAAGTAGATCCTGGTGGAGAGGCTGATGGTATTGGAAAGTCCAGCAAGGGATTCTAAGAGAGAGTGGTAGAACTGAAAATTCAACGAAGTTGAATGCGGTTTGTGATGAATGAAGCCTAAAGGAGTAGTGGAGAAATGCTCAAGGTTCAGCGGGGGACGGTGATTACCAAAGACGGATCCGGAGGAAGAGGGATTTGGTGAGGTAGTGGTAACGGGAGAGCTTGTTGTTGCGAGGCTTGAAGTGAAACTCATGGGTGAAACTCATGGCGAAGGAGATGACTGTGAGTCATAAGGAGAGAGCTGAGAGGTTCGAGAGAGGCCACGGGAGAAGAGGGAGAAAGATGCCAAGGAAAATGGCATAAGAAAGCGGTCGGCGATGCGAACATGACAAAGAGTTAGCGGGAATGAGGCATTTTGATAAGCGAAGATGAGGATAGAGGAAAGCCGAGTGGGTTGGATCATGAAGAGAGAGTGAAAATTAGGGGCTACGATAGAGGATCAACGGATAAACATGCAGTTGCTGAAGAGATGGGGAGCTCAAGCGAGATGATGGATGTACAGGTGAGATGTGAAGAACTCGGAAAGTTGAGTTGAAGGAGGAGTTTCCATTAGTGGAGCGAATATGAGATCATTGTTGATTTTACGAACTATTGGGTAAATCCGGATCGAATTTGGATAATGTAAAGCATTGTATCTTTGTAGCTTGACAATTGTGATGTGATTACGAGGGTTTCTTTGAGACGGATAGCAATCTTATTGAGTGATCACAAGTAGGAAAGAATCTTTCAGAGATAAGTACTCTAAAGGAAAGTAGTGATGCTTTTTGTACTTGAAGTTGTTACTTGATGCAAAGAATTTCTTTTGGATGCGAAGAAGTGGATCGGTCCCGGAAACGCGATAAGTGAGATATGATTGAGGCTGATTGAAACTTGTAGTTTTCAAGCCGACAAGTTGTGTATGGTCTGTAGGGGTAATAGGTGATGGTGAAATGCTTCGGCAATGCCACGGGAATAAATTGCATTTTTGGAATATTTGTTGGAGAATTCGAATTATGACGAGAGATTGCGGAAAGAAAGAGTTCGATACGGTGAACAAGAGAAAAAGACAACATGGAAACAAATGGTGTGAAGGAAGAATTTGGTTGGCTTCGAGTCTTGAGAATTATTCGAGAGAATTCTTTGGGAAGTTTGGATCGGCCTCTTGATGTGTGATTGAGATGGAAAAATTCGGGAGTATGCGAAATGCTTGCGAGAGGAAAATAAGACGCGAGGCCTTATGATTTTTATTTTAACAAGTGTTTTGTGAATGCGAGGTGTTATTGCGGAGTCTTGAAGAACATTTGACTTAATTCGAGCGAGTCAAATGAAGGAAAAAGAAAATTCTGTGGGGGAGCATTCAAATCCATCGGATGAGGGACGTTATGTTGCTAGAAGGATCTTTGAATAGTCAAAATTCGGTGCGAGGAGGAATCTCAATTTCGAATTGGGAATTGCGAGATGCGAAATATGAGAATAGCGAAGGAGTACACAATGTACAGTCCAGTAAGTTGTTGATAGAAGAAAGGGAGAAAGGACATTGTAGGTACAAGAGGGCATGGATGATTGGGGGCGGTAAGAGCAGAAGCACGCATAGAACTAAGAAGCTGACAGTAAGAACTCGGCGGCATTGAGAAATGCGGTTTAAATATTTATTAGACGAGAGAAATTGATTAATCAAAAGAATCATGTTTAAAGTGTGCGAGAGGAATACATCGGCAAGGAAGAGAAGCGACAACGACAAAATGAAAGTAGAGGCGATTGTGAAAGTGCGGCCCCGAGTGGAGCAAGAAGCATATGATATGGATACACGGAGAAAAGAAGCAAACGACAAATATAGATGATGAGTTACGGGAACAAAGTGTGGGATCCGGGCGGACAAAGAATTAAACGCATGATCGGGAGATCATGATCATTTTTCAACTTGGGAGTACGTGCGAGGAGCATTGGCTGAAACTTTTGTATTTTTATTAAACACAGGGTCTCATGTTTTTGAAAATAGTAAATTTATGTAAATATTAATAGGCTTTTTGAGTGATTAAATTATATTTTTAATTAATTATTTTGATTTGTAAATGTTCCCAAAATAATTTGAAGTGAGAGAATTAGATTTTAGATATTTGAGAATTAATTATGAGCCTAAGTTAGATTTAGTTTCAAGATTTTAGGGATAAAAATCTAGATTATGAGAGTGTTGAGATATTTGGGGATTTTTTTGAGTGATTAAAGATATTTGAACCTAAATTGGTTCAATTCAATTTGTATAAATTAATGAGCTCAAAGCCAAAGAAATCGGGAGAGAATATACGGTGAGGTTGGACAACAAAGTTTGCAAGCCTACGGGCTTTTATAAAGGGCCATTGATTTGATAATTTGGCCATGAACCAAGAAGGGTTTTGTAATTGTTTGTATTTGATTATATCAATGGGAATTTGTGTTGGAATTTCTGTGTGAATTATATATGTTGTTGGTTAAGTTCGGCTTCGGGAATGTTTGAATTTATGTGAAATAGCATATGGGAGAGAATTGATTTACAGGTACATATCGATTCATGCTTTGAAGTAAATTCATCTTGCATTGGTTGAAGAAAACACAAGAAAAAGGGATCGATCATCACGGACGTGGATTGAATCAAAGTTTATTTCAAATTGATATTTTCATATCAACTTTGAAGAACTTCGATTTCAGCACATTTGTATAGCGCATTGGTTAGAATTGCAAATTGTATATATAGAATATACCCACAGTGTTGAAATTTGTATGCTCGATGTGAGAAAGCGTATGAGAAAGTGTATGATGGAAGTATGCACATTAACATGAGAATCCATTAATCGATTGACACATACTTGTTGAGTGAACGCATAGTTTGGAAGCGTTAATGGAATGTTGTTAACGTGGTGGTGATGGCCCGGCCCTTAGTGGAGTGGTTTTATACATTGTGTCAATTCGGACATATATGGTATGCATTGACTCTTTATATAAATCATAGAAATGGTGGAGCGTGTGATACAATGCTTGGTGCAGTATGACGAATGATCGATGGTATAGGTACCATAGCAAAGTTTTAGAGTCGATCGAGAGCAAGCTGAAATATGTGAATGGTTACGAAGTCTCGTTGATCTTGTACAATTTGTGAATGGAGTAGAAACGATTTGTAGCGTAGAAAAGTTTATGTGAGGGGACTAAAGTCGGGCTTGTAGAGCATTTAAGGCGTATTGTAAAATTTTAATTCCATAGCAATAGGATTAATTACGAGTGCGTATTGAGGGTTGCAGGAATCATACGATCATAGATTACCTTTGCGAAGTAAAAAAATCGATGCGGCGTTCGTGTTTTAGGGTGGAATCTGAGCTTGAACAAGCGGCGAGGTCTGCACGTATTGGTTGGATGAGAGGAAAGTTAAATTGCATGGTTCATATTGTTGTTGTTATGTTGGACTTTGAATTCTAGTTGAATATAAATTGGGAGCGGCTGGAATTCTTTTTAAACGATCTCAACGGCATTAAATCAATCAAGATGAATCTCATTGATGTTGATGCATAAAATCAATATCTTGATAGTATTACTTTTCCAAGTTGAGCTTTAAAGTATGGGCGCATATTGTTATTTGAAATTTGATTTTAAAATCCGGTATTAAAAGCCATACGTGAATGTTTGGTAGGTTGACATGCATTTTTAAATATTCTATAGAGTGAAATTTGTGATTGGGTTTAATCACATGAAAAGATGGTTGTTGGGTGTATGGTTTCGTAAAATTGATTGAAGTTGTAAATCATGAATAGAGCTTCCACATAAGAGAATTGTTGTATGATTTTATAATCATAGTGAAACGATATTTTGGAAGATCACGAATATGAAGGTTGGATTGGTATTATAACCAAGGGTTGAGTTGAGTACAAGCTTCAATTGAAGTTTAGTTCTTTGATTAACGAATTGATTTGAAGTATGGTTTTCATAAACCATGAGATTATAAATGAAATAGAAAACTACATGGCATGTATGATTGTAAATTTCCCGGACTTGGAGTCTTATTTGGGGGCATTTATTGAAGATGCATTTTTATATGCATGAGAATGGGAAGATTGGGTTTTGTAGGGTTCCAGCGCATCGGTCCAATGCTTCAAGTATTACATTGTATGTCGTCGTTTCTCTGCATGTGAATACAGTGTCTAGATGAAGCAAATAGAAGGTATGGCCCACAGCGGGCAAGGACGAAGGGCACCCCTTCTTCTTCGACAACAACAACGTGGGATTTGAGGTAGGTTACTTATCACGATCTTTGTTTTTCTTGTCACTGCTGGATCCAACATCATTGCGTGATTTGATTGTTGCTAGACCTGATGCGGGCTGGTGGGATCACCCTCTGTTTGCGGGGGTTACCACCTCCTTGATTTGGTGACTCCCTTTGGGGATCGGTGGGAGTTAGTCCTCCTTCTGTTTGGATTGTTTTTTTTTTGGCTTTTGATTGATTTATTTTCTCTTTTGGTTCACCTCCCTTGGTGTCAAGCCCTATTCATCCCCCGGAAGACCAGATCCGATTCTGTTGTCCTTTTTCTATGTTTTTCCATGGCTCCGCTCTATTGCCGTGGTTTAATACGACGGTCGCACCAAATGGCGCATGTTTCTAGCTAGGCACCCGTGCCTGATAGCACCGTGCGAATTATAGCCAAACGAGCGCGCCAACTCTGTTTGAGGTGTTAGGGTTTTCTTTCTTTTGGGCTCTCGAGCTTGAGTTTTAGTCTGGTGTCATTTTCGATTGATTGTCTTGAAGTAATTGTTCTTGTGTTTGGCTGTCCTCTAGTTGTTTTCCCTTTACTATCGAGTTTTGCATTTTAGCCCTAGGGCTTAGGTGCTTCAATGTCTTGAGCCTTCCGTGGGAGTTTTAGGTCCTTGTGTTCCCGATAGACTTCATTTTCACTTATTTGCATTCATTTTGCTAGATTCCATTGTATCATTGCATTAGTTGGGTGATTTTCTCTCTTTCATTCAGTTTAGCTTTGTGTATTCAAGCCTAGATTACACGGTTTGTGTGAGTCTTTAGAGATTCTTCTTTTCTCTAAAGGATTTCATCATCGGTTTGGGTCTTGCTTGTATGTGTTTGGATTAGATGTGAACTTGTTTGTTTTAGCTCTCTCCTTGCCATTCCTTTAATTGATGTTTTCATTAGTTTTTTCATTGATTTAGTGCATTTGTATTTATATGTTAAGAAAATACAAAAACAAGATCTTTTCATTTTAGTTTGGCATCATGAAATTTGAAAGTTTTTGTTTAATTCAACAATGTATAACTCTAGAGAGAATTTTCTAGTTTCACATTAGCTTGCATTAAATGATGGATGTTTTTGTGTCGATTTTGTTGTTATTTGAAAATCTCTCAACTCTCTTGTGGTCATCTTCATTGAACAAAGTGATATTTTATGGCATGTAGTGTGCATTTAGAGGTTTTATGAGATCCAACATTCGATAAGGCAAAGTGAAACATAAATTGAAGATTAACTTTAAAATTCTTGAATTAACCTAGGCGTGACATTGAAACATTAACGGAATATCTAGTAGTCTAAGGTAGAGACGTGTTCTAGCATCTTTAAGCCTACCGAGCATCCCACTCATCATCAGTTCTGAGATAGCGCTAGTATGGATTTTTCTCCCGTGCGCATCGCGTATATAAAGGAGACTCCATTAGGTTAACGATCCTTTTATCATTGGAGCGGGTACGCCGAATTTTATGATACCTTTGGACACGGCATTTGGGGAGATTACCTACACGTACATCAAAGTCCTTGGTTGATCTCTCTTTATTTTACTAAGGTGTATATGGGAATTCATGGATATATTGTAAACCCATTTACCTAGATTACCCAGGCTTGGAGTCATTTGATCTTTCTTGACTCATTAAATTTGAAAATATCATCAAGCGCTTGTCCTTTCACGCTTGTTTCAGAAATGAAAGTGATAGAGTCATATTTTACTTGTTTCTAGACTCTTAAAACATGAAGCAGTAAATTTATAGTTTCAATGTGGTAAAATTAAATCTACCTACGATCACACGCCCATTTAGAGATTGATTTTTAGGCAGGTTTTGTTTGCCTTGGTTTTTGCCGTGCGTTTTTGTTTTGCGATCTCTTCCTCTTTTTTACTATAGTCATAGTGGTGGTCATCATTTTCATCTCTCCAAGTATTTCATATACATACAATTCACTCAGAGGTGTCTAAGTCCTCTGTGAGTATCAATGACCCATTGTATCCGAGTTTCAGAAGCTGGGGGGAGGTAGTTATATTGAGAACTTCCATTTGGAGGATCGGTTGACTTCAATTGGCCCTTGTCCAACGCTTGGTTTGGATTTGGAGTAGGGTAACACTTACCTCCTCTTACATCGGGATCACCCTTTCTATTTGTTGTTATACCTCCTAGTCCCCGTGGGTAACTTTGCAAGATCTCCCAATGACTGGGAACAGACTCACGGACTCATCCAGTCTTTCTCCTAGTGAGGGAATTCCTACTTCGGTGAAGATTACCATATTTTCCAAAGCATCGAACCTTATGTTATGTCTTCACTGGTCCTATCGGCCCGAGGATATAGGTCTTTAAGTCGGTTCATGGCCACTTGTCTCTATGGGAATATCGACTCCTTCCACGATCCAGATGACCCTCGTTAGGGATGTCCGCCATCGACACCTCTCACGGAATCTCCTTTCGTCACATCGACACTTTTTAGACCTAATGTCTATGTTGCTACATCTACGCCTATTGCTACTCGGTCGGTCGGACCTGATGGACTACTGACATTTACATAACCCCACGCCATTCTGAGAATACTTTCTGAGGAGTATTGGTTGTCCTTATAACCATCAAACTCCGAGGTTAGTGTCGTTCTCTCAAGACCTTAATCGTCCTTAATTTTCCCATTATGGGTTGGATGGTGCCTCGATTTATGTATTTCCATATCAATACAATGGCGTAGGAAACCTTCATTTTCACATACGGGCGTATCGGTACATTAACGATTTTCTATCTACCCCAATTTGAACAACCTTCTAATAAAAAAGGACAACGCTTTGTTTCGGTAAGGATATGCTTACGTACACAGAGGACAACCCTTTTAGGGACAACCTTCGTCCCGGCCCCGGGTCATCTATATGACCCGCAAGGACAACCCTTACCGGGGGAAAACCTTCGGCCCAACAAGGATTGTTTTTTATGATTTGCAAGGGCATTCTTAGATTCCTCAGAAGTTCAACTTCCGTAGCCTCACCTTGTGGTCCAACCGAGCAACCTCAAGGACTAGCGAGACAACCGAGGTATCGGTGGGACCACCATATGGTCTTGAGGGGGCAAACCCATCCTTCTAAAATTTTGGTGCAACCTCGGCAACCTCATTTTCCAATTAAGTCAAATGTTGCACAACCATGGCCATCTTATGGATGTATCCTGGTCAATAGTTATCGAAACACAACTGGCCCTCTCTGCCATGGAGTCAGCACAGCTCGGTCGGAAACTACGGTGTCCTCCATCGACGAGTCAAACTGTTCAACGGGACAGCTGTTCCAGCCAGATGAGCACGACCGAAAACGAGGACAGCACACTGCTGGTCGATCTATTTTATCATATAGCATTCCAGATTTTGCAGGTGCGCAACTTATCGGGCTCGAAGTTGTCTATCATTAGCCCATTCGATCCCAAGGCAGCTACTACCTTCAAGGTTAGTCTTGGCCCAGGTTTACAGCAGCCCCAAGGTTCTAGCTATTACCTTCCACAAGCCCCAAGAGAAACTGCACCATACTCCATAGTCAAATCCATACAATGTTCAAACGGGGCCACATTATAATGAGTACGTGCAAGTTATGACCCCTTTCTCACAGTTCACCGGCCTACCATATCAGCCTCATTATCGCTTATACCCCTTATGGCGAGAATCCTCCGGGAGCTTGAAGAACGGTGGGGGCGAGTTATGCTCAACCGGGATGGAGTATAGACCAGGTCCTTATTGAGGACTTAGCATGCCTTTTAATCCTCAGTTACCTTTTCTTGCCACGTTGGAGTTACCGGACGTATCCAAGTTGACCAATGATCCAATTCTTCATAATCCATATTGGCCTTTGATTCGACGAAGGTGCACATTGAGGCGGCTCTCAGTTTGAGGGTAAATTTGGTGAAGACCCCCAAGCACATGTCATGACATACCACTTACGGTGTTCTTCGAATTCTTGGATAGATGACTCGATTCATCTACGTCTTTTCAGCAATCTTTCTCAGTGTATGAATATTATAGTATATAGAGCTACCACAGTGGTATTTTTCAAGATTTTAATACTCTATCCATGGCGTTCTTGACACATTTCCGATTCTACTAGGTTCATTATGAAGCAAGACTCATCTCACGACATCTCGAAACGAGGACAAGGCCACTCATATTACGGATCACATTCACGAATTGGAGACATCATCGTCGTCGATCAAGTTTGACATTCTTGATCGGCTTATAACCAACGGTTCACTACCTCCTTTGTCAACAAGATTGCACAATATATTGCTGGGGGCATGTGTAGCAGAACAAGCCATTGCTCGTGCCCGAGTACCTCGATTTAGTGTACTCTTAGTCGGCATGTTATATGACATCTTGATGCCCCTCGGTAGGGACCTCTAAAGCACCATCTACTCCATCGATAGATGTTGTTATTGGTTTGTCTCTCGGACTTCATCAGTGTGCAATGGAAATAGAAGAAAATTCTTCCAATAATTCTACTTCTCCAACCACCCCAGATACAATATACGCGGAGGTTAATTCCATTTAGGCTAATCATTGGATAAGACTACAAAAGGGAAGAAGAAGGGCATAAGCAAAGCCAAATCGATGCCCCAAAACTAGAATGATCCAAATCGTGTCTTAAGGATAGTTCACGACGGCGAAAGCGAAAGCGGCCTTACCCTAATATGTGATGAATACCACTACACCAAAGATTGTCCTCAACGATCTGAGGTTAGTAAACTTCTTAAGGGATTTAAGGGGACTCGGTGGTTCTTAAGGAACCGTTTCCATCCCTCGACGGACGGATGGTCAGAAGTGCTTCACCTTTTGCAGTTTGGGTCTTAGGTTTTCATGATGAATGGGTCATCTGTTTCTATTTCCCACTCGATCGAAGGATTATGCACGACCATGTCGAGCATTTGAAAGGAAGTTGTTGATGGCCCTCATTTTGCCCCACTACCTCGGTCCTCTTGAAATTGAAAGGCCCAACAGGTTTGAACCTATTGTACAGCCTTCCAAAGGTGTTCTCAGAAAATCTTCCTACGATCAAACACCGTCTTTGCTCGGCATTACAACATTGTTGAGGATTTGGAACGGGTGCCTTCCGTGATGTCGATGTTGTAAGTTCTTGAGTTGTCGGAGTCTCAACGGAAATGGCTATTTGCGATCGGCGTAATTGATCTGCCAATTCTAGCCTTCTCTCCTTGATCTAATTTTTGTCCCCCGACTTCCACATCAAATTGCCCTTGTTATAGTCGGTATCAACGGCCTCAACATTCACAGAGCCATTGTGGATGAAGGTGCCTCTACTGCATTATGTCATCCACCTATTTGGAATGCCATTGGCTCTCCATCCCTCACTTCATCTCAGTACTTGTAATTTGATGGAAGAGAATCAAAACCCTTGGGTGTTATCGCGGAGTCTCTCGATTACATTACAAGTTAACGGGTCAATGTCAAAATGGAAGTGGTTGATGCCAAACTCAACTACAATATTCTAATTGGATTTGTAGTTGGACCCACGCCATGCTATGCGTTCCGTCCACCCTCTTTCGGCTTTTGAAATTTTCGCATGAGGGAAAGATTATTGCGGCGATCGGTTGTATTTCTTCACCTCATCCTCCAAGAATAACGTATCGTACGTGGATGAAGCCTACACAATCTAGAGGTATAGGACTGGTCTTTTCAAGGACCTCGTTCTCATGGGTATTTTTCCCATTCGCTACACCAAACAATTTTTAAGCCAATATGGTCTCTGAGCCGGATGACTCATGGATCATCCCTTCTCTGAATAGGTTGCCTCTTTTGGAGAATTGATGCCTATAACCCCGAGTTGAAATCAATTATTGCGATATCATTCTTTGCATCGGATTCTCCTCTGGCAGTAATGCTACGGTAGCATGGCTCTTGATGTTTATTCCCAATCCCTTGGCTCGGCTGATGTGGTCGCCGTCAACTGAGAAAAATTTTTCCTTGATGCGGCTTCTACGTGGAGACAACGTCTCTCGAGATAGTTCATGGGTAGATGAAATCATCATTCCTCGTTCATGCTGGCCCACTAGGGGCAATGTCTAATTGTCTCAAGCATTTTGCATCTCGGGTTCCCTCTCTTGCCTCTCCAAATGCCGATATTGACTCATGAAATATTTTCGGAAGGAAATTTGAGTATCTCACTAACTGATACTATCGACATCTCTGTCAAACCGGGGTTCGTTGAGAACATCCATGTGGGAGTCACTTGCTCTCTTAGATGAGATTCAAGTATACACTAGCCCCTCGCGAATTCGAGATGTTTTCTCGTGGTCTTATGAAGAGATGCACGGCATTTATCCAAGTATCATTGTGCATGAAATTCCCACCTACCACGGTGTGAGTACGTGCGCCGGCGTACGCACCCGGTGCATCCTCGGAAAGCCACTCTATAAAGGCTGAAGTTGTGAAACTTCTTAAAGCGGGCTTCATACATCCAATCCTACGACGAGTGGGTTTCCAATGTATGCTGTGGATAGAAGCGAAGGGGGGAACTGTTGAGTGCAATATTATTATAGATATATCGGTCGGGCTTTCCACGAGGACAAATACCCCACCCCCTTTATCGTCGGATCATTGATGATTGTGGGGAGTGAGATCTATTCCCTTATGGATGGCTTTTTGGGTTGTAATCAAATTAATATTTTACCATTTGATCAACATAAAACCGCCTTCATTTATCCGTGGGGCACATTCGGCTATAAGAGCTCCCCTTCGGCTTGAAAAAAGCCTTTGGAGCCACCTTCACGTGCGTACCCACGTCCTACGCTTTTCACGACATATGTAACATTTTTCAGTTGTATCTAGATGACCCTCTTGGCTCATTCCACTGCAACGCTAAGACCATCCGAACATCTCCGCCAAATTTTTCTCCGTTGCGGACGTTACAACATCGGGATTAATCCTCACAAGTGCATCTTCTATGTTGACTCTGAGTGTCAAGTTGTGTCTAAAGCTGAGTACCTTGACCCTCTAGAGTCAGGCTGTGTTAATCTCTACATACCTCTAATTGCATTAGCAAGAGTCGCCTTCGGAAAGCTGGAACAACTACGTCGCTATCTCGGAACTATGCGAGTGGCAAAGGGTTGACGACTTCGAAAGTAGGAAGTTCCCTTCCATTGAGACGATATTTCCTCAACAATATTTGAAAACCTTGAGACGTTACTCGTCAACGCTCCATTAATATGTCTTCCCAACTACCATCGCGATTTTACCCTCTATTTAGGCACAGCCGCCTTGGCCTCATTCCATAGTTCTGATACCGAAGATAAGGCCGGTAACAAACATGGTTTATTACGTCTCGGAATCTAGTCAATATTGAAACACATTATGCCCACGTCAAGTTGGAGGCGGCCACGGTCCGGGCCATTCAACGGTTTCACCGTACATGCGATTGCGCACGGTAACCATGATTTACGGCTTGCAACCCCATGACTTAAATTTTATCTCGACAAGCTAACACGGGAAAATGCTCGAAATGGATTGTTATCAGCCAGAGTTGATTTGGAGTTCACCACTGCCAAATCGAAGAAGTCAGCAGTTTTGCTGATCTCATTTGCTCTCTCCCTACCAACTCTATTTCGTCTCCTTTGAGGATCATATCCTGGATGAAACTCTCTTTCTAATCGACGCACTCTCAGATCCATGAGCAAGTGATATCGTCATGTACCTTGAGACATCTACCTTCCGGTCCGAGTTGACGAAGAATGCTCAACGTCGCATTTGAAATCAATCACAACCATATCGCATTGTTAGAGATATCTTATATCTTGTGGTCAAATTCTATGCTCTGTGTTTCTTAGTAGAGGGAGGAGCCGAGAAAGTTCTAAATGGTTGTCACGTGTCGCTTGGTGGTCACATGTCCCGGTTATATACGCGAAGATTACGCATGCGGGCTATTTACAGCCGTCTATATTTAAAAACTGTATTGTTGCGGTATGGAGGTGTCATCGTGCCGGATCTTCCAACACAAGATGTGTGTACCACCCCTCCCTTTACATCCTGTCACATTCTGGCTAATTTTTTTTCCAAATGGGGCATTGATTTTATGACATGTAACCCTCACTCGGTCGCGAGGCATGCTTATATCATCGTTGCCATATACTACTTCACCAAGTGGGCCAAACGATGCCTACATTAGGCACATTCGATGGTAAGACAACTACTTAATTCATTTTCAACCATGTGATTACATGTTTTAATTGTTCCTCAAGCCATCATCACCAATCATGGCACTCATTTCAGGACTACAAGACAAACGGGCGTTTATCGAAGTTGAACTAGATGTATGACTCAACATGCCCTACACCGGGGAAAATGGCCGGGTTGAAGCCATGAACAAGGTGCTTGTCATGATGATTCAACAAAAAATTCATACACACAAATCCAAGCTGGCATCTCAAATTGTTCCCGGCTCTGCGGGCCTACCAAATGTCGGTGTAGAGCGCGACGATTCACGCTTCCGGTTGGTGTATGGTTTGAAGCTACTCTTTCGGTTGAATGTGATATCCCTTCCTTTGAAGTTTATTGTGGAATTATTGCCGACACTTCCACAGAGGAAGAATGTCTCACGTATCTCGAAATATTGGATGAAACTCGTCGCTTATGTTGCTTTGGTTATCGAGGCACGAAAAAATGGGTTAAAGTTCATTTTGATCAAGCGATTTCTCCGCTCTTTTATCAAAGGGGACCTCGTCCTCTTGTATGATCAAGCACATGATAAGCTTGGGGAAAGAAAATTCCAGCCCCAGTGGCATGGGCCCTATATCGTTAAATGTGTATTGAAAAATGGGGTATATGAGGCGATCGATTATGAAGGAGTCTTCCTTTAGCGCGGCCCGAAATGGGTTGTACCTAAAGTATTGTCCACTTGAATCATTATTGTGTAGTGTAGGTACATAGGTGATTTCTTCATTTTTGTGCATGTGTGGTGTGGTGTGCTCTGTAAGCATTTTTCTGCGGTGGGTCTTCACGATTATGCAAATTTCTATTACTCCTTATGTCGGTTCATGGATGGTGCCTCCCACGGTACCGGAACTGTCTTTAGCGGCTTACCGTTAATTTTATAATCCCTCTTGTGAGTTGATTAATTTACAAGGTGTTTGTCACAGGGCTTGCCTCTGAATAATGTCATGGAGCATAGTGCCATTTTGGGTGTCATGGGGTTGTATTCCAACACCCCGGTATTCCATGTATTGTATATCTAGATTCACAACTTGTGGTTTACCTTCCGTCGTTGTTATTCGATTAGAAACCCATGCATTTTAATGTTTTGTATCCTACGTATTCATTTTACTTGAAGAAATTTTGATTACATCACATATCAACATATACCAAGACGAATGAATACACTTACGGATGCATTAGCCAACATGAGTATTAGATAGACATTTATGCAACTTGTAAAAACATCATCATATGTGAAAAAGATCCATGCAAAAATATATATATATAAATATAAATATATATATATATATATATGTCAAATGTTTACGGCATGTGCATCATATAAAATCCCAAAAATATACATGTTTGTGTTAATTACATCTGGAGACAAAATGTCTCTCAAAAATATGCATATGAAAAGCCTAGGCAACTAATGACATGGTGCTCATGGTAGCATGTTCTTGCCAGCACATAAATTTCCTTAGTAAGTGATGAAGGTGACTAGGCACCCCTACGGTGTGCCTCACGATAAACCATAGGGACATTATTTCGTGAGCATAATCAGAATCCACAGAGTGATTCCCTCTAAGTTATGAACCAAATCTTTCCCCTCGCCCCCCCTCACCTTGAGGGTCATAGGTGAGAGGGGTCCTCTGTGTGATCGGTGACATCCCCGGCGGCCCTCTTTGGGCCGGCTTATGCGCATACATAACTAGGATTAGTTTTTAGGACATGCATGTATGACAAAAAATCATAAAATACATAAAATATAAAAAAAGGAGTTTACCCGGCTCCTCATCCTAGATCCTCTCCTTGGGAGTGGAAGATGCAGGTATCCCTGAAAAATCGATGCGGCATAGGGCTAGTCCTCTCTGACAGTCAGCTATCTTGGAGCCATCAAAAAACTCGAATTAGCCATGACATTTGTTAGGCTGCCCCCTTCCCCAGGAATCAATGCCGCTAGTTTCCTTCATCTCCTTACGTGGCTTGCCTTTTCTTGGAATCTTCTTGTTGTCCTTCACGGGGCCAAAGGGACGAATATGTTCTTCTCATTATTGTCAATCTTCCATCAGTTTATCTCCATTCAAATTCGTGGAAAATGACTTGGTCACTTCGAATTATGCTTGTCAAACTTTAGAAATAATGAAAACTACCACTTGCCTTCTCTAATATCTTCTTGCTTCATGGATCCATTTCCAACAATGTCGGACCACGTAGTTTGAGCCAAAACGCGGTCAATCGCATGTTTGACCGATACAAAAGCGAGAGGGGAGAGTAGTTTCGATTCGACCCTTCAACTATGCTACAGGCTACGGAGGGTTTTTTTTTAAATTATAGAAGTGGGAATGACTTAGTTAAGAAAGGGACGGTGTAAATAAATCAAAGCTTCATATGATGCAAAATGTGATCATGATTACAATCATGATGGATTACGCAAATACGTGTTTGGGAAATGACCATGTCCTGCAGATAATTATTAGGGATGGAAACTCATATTGACATGAACGACTCCACTGCATGCTTGTTGTATGAAGTAAAGGTGGGTATGGTGGTAATGATGCAAATTAAAAAAACTTGCGTATCACTACTTTTTACCTCATGTACTTAATGTCAAACGCCTGCCTTTTCAACACATAGCCTATTGGATACACAATGACGCACCCTTTCCTTTGAAATGATGAGCCACTTTAAAACCCATATAATTCACGAGATCATGAAATCTAATGGTCTTGATTAACTTTGAGGACTTTGGTAATAAAATCAATTCTTGCCGGATCCTTGGAGCGATGTTCTACTAGAATTATTTGAACAACAATCGATAGTTTACTACTCAGGTGTCTGAAATTCTTCGTAGGAAATAAAAATGCCTATGAATGAATCCACTATGTTTCTAATGAAATTATCTTGCAAGTTTCCTTCAATTGTCGTTGTTATAAGATTTTGCCTCATTTATTTCTAACTTATCTTGATCTGTCTATTGCAAAAATCTTGAACTCCATCTTTCCCTATCCTTGTACAATTCAATGTTACATGAATATAGGTGTTGAGGTTGAATGTGCAGCGATAAAGTTGGATTACCAACCATTAAGGTTAGTTGTTAATAGCATAAGGGTCCATCACTAATAATGAAAATTAGGACCAAGGTACAACAGATGCATCTAGCGAGGTGTGAATATATGAGTTGTTGTCGAACCCCATGCGAGGATCTAGCGATTGACGGCCTTGATGAATCTCTATTTTTGCGAACAAGATAGTCTCTCATTAATGTATACGGGCTTCAAGGCATCACATATATCGATCTTGTACCCGGATAATGTGTCAATGTCGATGGGACAATATTGTTGGAAGGAGGGCCTTAAGGGATCCCACATCATTCCAACGCGAGAACTTGAAAAAAAAATATTTAAAATAGAATTTATTTGTGGACCCCAAAGAATCCTCTTGTCTGCAATGATGATTTTAACGAGCCGGGTAGTTCATGCTTGCCAAATTTCAATTTTAGAGAGTCTAAAATGCGAAAATAAAACTCCAATTGAATCATTTTACGTAATTAGTCTCTTTTTGGAGATGAAAAAAGGATAAAACTATATCCAATAGACACTCCTCTCATGAGTATAATGAGCATAGAGAAGGAATAGAGTAAGCTCAATTTATTATGGCGAGGAAATAAAAAAGAGGTAGTGAAAGTAATAACCCCCTTTCACACCATTTCGATTCATTCTTCTTCACAATCTCTTCCAAAACTTCTTCCTTAGATTGGGGCATCTAGTACACCTTGAGTCTATTCCCACTCACCACGAAGGTAACATTTCCATCATGTTTATTTTTACTCAAACGAGTCCATTATTAAATAATTTCTCCATTTCACTTAGGGGCGAGCCGGTGTGTGTTAAATTTTCCTTTAAAATTGTTAAATTTTGAATCAAACTCAATGCTGGTGTCCTTCTTTGAACCACTTCTTCTTAATGTAACTTTCATGCCATTTATCCCTTTTTTGTTGGATCGGATCGGTATCTTGAAAAGAATCTGTTTAATATTGTCTAGCTCATCAAGGAAATTTGCAAGATCCTTCAGTCATTTGTGCCTCAATGAGATCTATGCCCAAATCTGCAGTCATTTTAAAAGTTACGTCTGAAATTCATTTGGAAATAGAATTTTTTTTTCATACACAAACTCATATGAAGAAGGTGGTGACTTGTTTCTCCATGTGATTCTATAGGCCCATAAGGCCTCGGGAAGTCGATAATATCAATCCTTTTATTGTAATTTCATTGTCTTAGTTAGGATTGTGTCCAACACCTTATTTTTTGATTCCACCTGCCCATTGGCCTATAGGTGATAAGGGGTGGGAGCCAGATGAAGTAATATGATATTTACGCACAATTCCACGCACAACCTTTGATACAAATTTAATACCTAGTCAATAACAATTTCCCTTGGTACCAGAATCTTACAAAAATGTCAGAAGAAATAAAATCTACCACTACTTTCTATAGTGCTCTTGGTTATTTCTTTGCATCCTACTTGTCACATAATCGAGTACAAACTAAAATATACTTCTTACTTTGGACATGGGATTAATGGGTCCTACAAATTCAAGAGCACGCCTCTCGAATGTTCTATGGAAACTTATGGGTTTGCAAGGCATTTCATTTGCTTGAATAAGTCGCCCTATTCTTTAGCAGCTACCACATTTACAAACATACTCCTTTCTATCTTTGAAAATACTTGGCTAATAGTAACCTTAATGAAGGATATTATAGGTTTCCTTCTTGTCTACAAAGTGTCCTCCACGGGGTTCATCATGTGGCTCTTAGAATATCCATATATCTCATCCTCTCGTTTACTTACGAATAATCCGTCGGGTCCAATGAAAAAGAGGTCTCCTTTTTATCCATGAGTAATCAACACTTTTTCTAATAATTATATCTTTTACGTTAGATGAGAAGTAAGGTGAGTAACTTCCCTGTAGCGAGATAGTGGCCATATCACATGAAATAGAGTGATACGACGAAATGGAAAAAAAAATCTCAACTTGCAAAGCTATCATTGCGGAACATCCTCACCTTCATGGTTGAGCCTATAAAGGAAATCCAACTTCACATTTTGATTCTCTTTTCCAGACCTATCCAATATTATGGTGTCAATTCTGTAGTAGCAAAAGTATCTAGTAATTCTTCCATTAGTAGCGAACATTCATGAGATATCGAATAGCATAATGATCGGTGTGCACAAAAAATTCATAACTAGGTGATGTAATGTCCTAAACCAGTAATAGCATCAACCACTGAAGGAATTCCTTCTTTGTTACGATATAATTTAATTATCTAGAGTCAAATTTACACTATGAAATAGCATGGGTTAAGAGGTTTTCCTTTGGCCCAATCTTGCCTATGTTGAATCGGAGGCATAAGTGGAAACATGAAATGGAAATTTCCAATTTGGTGCTCTCAAGACAAGTGTTGAATAGAAGCTTATCCTTGAGTGTGTCAAATGAAATTTGACATTCATCATTCCAACGAAATTCGAGATTCCTTTGTCAATACTTTAAACAATGGTGAGACTACCTTGGTAAAGTTTTCAATAAACCTTCTATAGTAACTTGCATGTCCAAAGGAAAATTTGGACCCCCTTTTGGCTGGTTGGTGTAGGCATCTTAACAATCACTTCGATCTTTGCCGGATCAACTTTGATTCATGCAAAGAAACATGATGACCCGAAAATTCCTTAGTCATGATCATAAAACACATTTCATTGCTTAATGAAAGATTAGTATAGTTTCTTTACATATTTGCAAAAATTTCTAAGATTAAGTAAATCCTCTTCAAAAGTATCACCCATTACGCTGAGATCATCTACATGTAAAATTATACCAAAAATCATGTAAATATGAAGAAAAATACCCAAGCATAGCCCTTTGAAATGTAGTTGACTGTCATAGTCTCTGAAGATAAAGGAGCAAAAAAAGCAGATCTTGGGCTTGAAGAACATAAAAATCTACAGGGTGATATTACAGGAATATAATGAAATGAAAATCTCTTTCTAATACTTTCTGCTGGGTGGCTTACATTATGGGCAATCTTCTAATTTCTATTAAGTACTAGGTGAGAATGAGATTGGGATCCTATATGGTTCTTGTCTCCATCATTATTACGTAATGGGGCAGTAAAACCTAAATTAATTAAATTATTTTATTATTGATATCTACATTGATGAAGGCGTGCTCTAAGAAGTTCATGAGTCTACATATTTTTCAATGACAAATCAAATTGGTATAATTTGCAATTTCACTACTTCAGATTGTAGAGGTTCTGACTGTTTCATCTCCCTGGCCTTTTGGTGCATTGTTCCCCCAAACATTTTAGTAATATATTGAATTTCCTAATTGATGCAGTAAAGGAATCTTAGTCTGCATACATTTTTAATATATACTACGTCATTAGAACCATTTTCATATTTCTTTACATCACAACCTCTGCGGGAAAGGAGGATGGATAGTTTGATATGAGGAAGGATCTTGTGAATTTAAAGTGTTTTGTTCTGCTATTCCCTTGTACATTTTACGTTTCTGGTGTATCGGGAGTGTCTCTCTTGTCACCTCTTAATTTTTCCTAGTGGGTCACCACTTTTCACGACTGAGTTTAATTTCACACGGCAAAGACACAATTTTTTCCTACAGCGACTAAGGTTGGATAAAATAGGTAGCATAAGTGGGATAAGTAGGATAAGAGGCCATTCCAACGTTCTAAGTAGGTTGGAAAAATTTATTGTTTATTGAATCTTGGTGGGAGGTGTTGTGTAGGATGTGGTTGATTTGGTGAGGAGGGTAATTGAATTTGTGATTATGGTTGAACTAGTTGTTGTGGTAAAAAAATTAGGCAGTGGTGGTGTAGCGGTAGGAAAATTCCACCAAGGTTGTTGTGTGGGCCAAGCCTGCAGTAGTGGAATATTCCACATATGATTCTAAGTATAAGGAAATTAAAAATGTTGTTGTGACATACCTGTAGGACATGAACATGGCCTTTGAGGTGCCATTGCATAAAGTGTCTTGAGCAACTTCTACGATCTATGAAATACTGCTTGCCTTAACCTATGGAAGAGAAGGACATTTATCGGTAGAGTTTTAGCTTTCATAGAGTATACATAGCTCTATAACACTACTAGAGCCAGTCCTTCAAAGGATGTTTTTTTCCTACATTTGGAGTAAAACACAACCGGGGCCTTTTCAAATAAATTACCCATTTGCTTTAGTTACCCCATCCCCAACGAAGCTAGTTTTAATGAGCATGGAGAAGTATCTCTTGGGTCCTCTCCAAATCTTATAATTTCCCCTTCAATACCATCGACTGTACTGACATCATCGTAAATAAATTTTTGATACATCACCTGCTCACAGATCATCTTCAAAACCTATAAAAATAATGGTTTTATTTCCCTTAGCAAAATTGTCCTCAAGGTTTCCTTTCTTGGCTAGTTCATCTTGGATCTTTGTAGATTGTCTTGAAATATTTCCCGAGTTCCTCTAAGTTTCCCATCGTGCAGGACATACAAAGATTTTCTCTCTAATGTCCCTGGTTTTACAATAATCCTAATAATTTTCAAAAATGTCTTCTTCATGTCATCCCTTGTTGAAATGGAATTTACTCAATCCCATAGACCATCTAAGAATTGCATATTTTAATGTGGAAGGAAACAACTTAAAATTTTGAGAATTTGAATAATAATCGTAGCTCCTACATAATACATCAACTCAAACATTACACATTGATCTTCTTACACTTGAGGTATATGAAAAATTTTGTAATTAGTGGGAGAATGTTTTCATATGTTGGTTCCAACATATTCTCTAGTAGAAATTCAAATATGCATATACTCATTTTCCTTCTCATGATATTCCTCATCTATATTAGTACCAATATCCTCTATATAGACCACTCTTGGACCAAAGAGTGGGACCCTTGTAAGATACATATTCTTAAGAGTCAACGGTCTGAACTACGGTTCTTAGATAGGATTGACGAGGAATTCCCTCTTCGGGCTTGCAAAGCATAGATGTTGTCTTCCTGGTAAGGAGATTCCTGTAAACAACGGAAGACTCCACGATAGAAGAATGCTGTGGAGTGTGATCTTCTTAGGATCAACTACAAACTCTTATAGGCATCAGCCTGCAGTTCAGATTCCCCTATCTCCTCACTACTATTCTCTAGGAATTATTTTTATCGGTTATTAGTGGATGAATTTGTGCTCACACCACCCTCAAGAATTTGAAAATATTGGACCCTATTCATATATTTATGAAAAAAAATAAAATTCTACTTACCAAAAAATCGGGACATGGCTTTGGTGGTCTCAAGACCTTAGTAGGTGCGTGGGCCTTACCCACGTCTTACCACTTCAACTCCCCCTATCTAAGAAAAAAGAACGCACTTATTCATCTCATCCCTTAGCACCTCCCCATCCAATGTCGCCAAAATGTTAGGAAAATTATAACTTTATAATTTGACACACATTAATTATCAACCAAGGTTAGTTGTAATGATATGAGGTCTGTCACAAAATATATACGAGTTGAAAAGTTAATTATAGAAAACACACACAATATAATTCTCTTTTCTCTCTCAACACCTTAACAAGGCTATTAGGTGAATCAATCATCCTCTACAACACATAAGATTGTTGATGAGAATCAAGAAAAGAGATATAAAATCAATCAATCAACGATAAACCAAATTATTCTTAATCATTTACAATGTATATTGAAACATGAAGTATTAACGCTCAAACACATTCTTAAATAAACTTTACATGATCTTCCGCGTGTCTTTGCTATAACCCCATTCAAGAAAGAAATAGGAACTGTAAAATGGATCCCATCTTATCTTCTTCTTCTTCATTTTTCAACCATATCTTTGGTCTTCTCCAGTTTCTTGAAGGAAATTTTTAAATGATTAAGGTTCTTCTCTTAAACTGAGCCATTTCTCTCTGGCTCCCCCTCATACATATCCTCTTAATACAGCTTCTTTTACATTTCCTTTCATTTGATTACTGACTTTATTTTGAACCCGTCACATGATCATGTGAATAATCATATTTATTTTCACTTCTCCCCTGATGACTCTAAAACAGTTCTTATGTTAGTTACAAAAATCTTCCATATTTGCAACAAGTCCCCAACACTTGTGCTCACAATACCAAGTTCTCTTATTTCTATCCTTCTCTTCTCTTTCTTTTACAAACTCTACCCGGCCTCCTTGTAGAACTTCCATTAGAAATTTTATCTGAAGTTCCCATGAATTTTTCATGTAATTTACATATCTAGAAATATGTAGAAGCCAATAAGAATATTCAATTCAAAAAGGGGTACATGTAAATATTTTGGTGGGAAAAAAGATGAAAATACTTCTTTATTCTATACATTGGCTTATCTCCATATATTTCTACTAAAATTTCAAGTGTGACATCATTGGATGGAAAATTAAATTTTCAAATACAAAAGGTACCATCATGCATACTTTGAGAAGACCAACATTGATAAAAGTTGAAGATACATTAAAAATAGTGTTCAACATACTTTGAATATACAATTCCAATTTTATCAATGTGGTCTCTCAATATATGATAGTATAATTATATTCAATTCTAACTCTTGCATCGATGGATATCTACATGAAGTTGAGTTAAAATGTAGGAGACAAAGTACAATAAAGTAGTTTTTACTATTCCCTCCAAAATTCATAACTCTTATTTTATTATTTTAACTATGTTTATTATTTTTCCTTAGGAGGCCACTTTGAAATTTCCTCTAACGCTTTTGTAATTTCTACCCAACCTCAATTATGTTAAAGTTGTCTTCTTTGAACCTGATATGGCTCTCAGCTACTAAAAGAAATTTTCTCCTCCAAAGTTCAAACTTGTCAAGATTTTGCATCTTCATATTCTCACCTCTTTCTTAAATCTGTAGAGACTTATGTTACTCTCTTTATAACATTTCTTGTGTTGGGTTCTATCATAATTCCTCCACTTAAGATCTCTTCTTTCTTTCATTATTCTCTTTAGTAGCTTCATACCTACAGTTATCCTGGTACCCCTGTAGTACCAAACATTATTCTTCATGATTAGACTTAACACAAAACATCATGAATATTTTATGTAATTTTATAAGATATTCAGCTATAGATTCCTTTTGGTCTACTCCTTTGAACCAATTCTCCTAAAAAAGTTTTCTCTGTTTCTTATAAATAATCTCACAGAGCACATAATCTCATTTCATCCTCCTATAATAATAGATAATTTGAAAAAACAACTCCTAATTTATAATTCTTTCAGGAGGCTCTGTTTCTGTCCTTTCAATCTCAAATTAATTCCTCACTCTTGAACAAACCAATGAAACATTGTTTGCAGCATGTACCTTTGAATTTCTATAACACAGTATAACTTACTCTACCTTTCTTCTCAAAATCTTGTATCTTGGATTTTGTTAGTTTTCTTGACGTGAAATCCTTCCATATTTATCTCCAACTCCCTTAACCTTCCTCTATCATCCTCTAAAAATATCCCAGTTCTTTTCCTCAAAACTTCACCATGTGGTCATCAATCTTCAAATTTGAATATGAATTGCAAAACAAAAAGGAAATTTTCTCTTTACACTCCAATTAAATATCTCTTGCTTCTATAACATATTGTCCAAACTCCTCTCTTGTCCTTACCCTTTGTCATTGCTTCAAGTATATGTCTTTCTTTAACATTCAAATACTTGAGTTAACTAAATCTAATTCCACTTTTGATGCAATAGTGGCTAGGATTTGTTCAACATCCCAGCTTTGAATCAATGAACTATAGACACAGCGTAAATTCTATTATTTACCTTTAAACCTACCTTAATTAAAAATAAGTGGAGACTCCACAAAGTTATAGTATAACCTTTTATAAAACCACCATATTCAAGTCTCTATAATACGGATGTGCACAACCTTTTATCTAACATATAATCCGGCTTCAAGGAATAAGCCCATTTTTTTCGTAGCCATGACAACCAGAATCCTTAGTATGTAATATGCATCATAGCCTAGATTTGGAGTAGAACCACCTAGCACAACTCTTTGCTAGTTTGGGGTTATGAATTTTCCCTTATTATCACCAAACGAAATCCTCCTTAAAATCCCATAAGCAACTCAACTCCTTTCTCAACAAAAAAAATAACGCTTACAACTAATTTGGTCTCTGATGCTTACTTCTGGTCACCATCACAGCCTTGCCTGTGCTGGTCTATATATTTTATTAACTTTCACTTCTACATTTTCATAGTACTCTCCTTATAGGTTGGTTCCCAAATTTACCACTACATTCTCGTATCTCGGTGTGCCTTCCAAGTGCACGCCGATACCTATCATAAGACAAACTCCAAGAAAGGGAATTGTCTATGTCATCAACTAGATCTGACCTCTATCAAATAATGTCCTAGGCCTTTGACCTCTTCATTATGTTGAATTTACGAGGATATGACATCCTACTACTTGCATCATCCTATATTTTATCTTTGTGTGCTACTCCTTGTTCATTCGGGAATACTTACAACATATGTCACCCCTCTCTTTTATTAACTAAACATTTAAAAATTCTTTGCTCAAATGTGTTAGCACCACTTCACCCGAAAGGGCCCTTACACACCATCAAAACTTCACACATTATCCCAACGCCTAGTCATCCCTACTCCTCCTTTTTGCACACTTCTCCAATTTTCTAGGTTAACAAAATACGGGAGATGGAGATATTACGATTGAATAATTAAAACTCCTTGTTATTGTAATCTTGATTATTCTAACGACTCCCATAGATTTAAGTAAATCTAGGTATTTCCCCTTTTATGTATTTTTTTTCAAGATTACCAAAAATGTATCCTTCTTATTCCTTTTTCTCTTCCTTGTTCTCACCAACATCTCTTCATGTTTTGTCCTCATCGTCTATGAATATCCTCTCTCTCCTTCTACACCACACTCTACTCACTTTTACTACAATGTGACTTCTTTGTATTATTTCTCTTTTTATTCATCTTCACTTTTGCCTTACTCCAAAGGATACATCCCTCCTTTATGAAATAAATTCCTTTGTATTTAACTTTTATTCTCAAATTCTCACGTCACAGACCTTAAACAATATTTTTTTCAAACTCTACATACTTTTTATGGCACCTTCTCTATCCATGCAAAACCTTTCTGGGCCCTAAAATTTGCATTAGTCTCCCTCTTGGCCTTATGGACATATTTGGCCTTACTTGATGGCCCTCTTCACATTCCTCTACTCACTTTATACATTTTTTCTTCAATTTAAATAATTATTTGAAGAGGATTCTGCTTCTGATACGGCAGATCTTGAAGTATCCTCAACAAACCCTTATTCTAGGATCTTCTACATCCACATATCCTTTAATAGATATAAGAAACTATAAACTCTCTAACTCACTCAACATTTTAAACATTTCTTCTTAGAAGTATATTTGATTACAAATGTTACAATTCCTCTAGTTTTCCTTAAAAACATAGAAAAAATAGTTAATTAAACAATTATATTCAATCGGGAACCAAATCCCTTGAAAATGAAATACCCCTTACTAATCAAAATGCATTTTGACTTGGAGGTAAGATGCTCCCATCAACCTCCCATGTTGTGAAACCAACTTTAAAAATATAAGAAAAGAGAGATCAATGCCTTAAAAATCAGCCACTTCGAGAGGGCCACCTCCAATACATTACATAAATGAACAATTGGATGATACAAATGACAAAGCCTCCTTTCTATATATAGGAGTCCATGGGGCCACCATATAATCTAGTGGCGCCACAATGTAATCTATCCAACCTAACAATAATAATGTAAGAACCTGTCTCAACAATATGGGGGTTACGGGGGTACAAAAATAACAATAATGGGGTTACACTAACAATAATGAATATACTATTAATATAGCTAACATGATCTCTCCTTGAAAAGTGTTTTCCTCAACTCTTGAGTAGCTCAGAGTGCTTTTCTATAAAATTCTCATCCTCCCATGTAGAATCTTCGATTGGGTAACTTCCATTTCATGAGATACTCTCCAAATTGATTGATTTCGTGAAGTTTGTCGAGATCTTGTTTCATATTTGCTTTAGGTTGCAATATGGTTTTCCTTCCTGTGAAGTTCTAGCAATATTGTTGAGCTGGAAGTTTGTCTAACCTTTTAAGCATGAAACATGGAAAACTAGATGCACTCGCGAAGAAAGCAGGCTCCAGTTTGTATGCCATTACCAATATTTTACAACAACTTTTAAGGAATTTACCTTCTTTTGGGGATGGCCTGTCTATGTCTTGGCTTGCTTGAGGGACATTTGTTTGTATGGTTGTAGCCACACAGCTTGCAAAGTCTACATCAAAACTTCTCTCAACTTTGCAATGTTGATATGCCTATTGTTTCATTTGATTTTCCAAATTTAGGTTATCCTTTAGAGTTGGTATTTATTATGCAGAAACTGTGTGATCCTCAACTTCTTGGTTTAGAATTTCCGTTAAAACATGTGATGACGACGGATATTATCCATAGGTTTATCATGGACGTCCTTTGTGCAGTAGATGAATTCAAAATACCACCAATCATTAGCGTATCACGACCAACAATGCTGTTATCAATTCACAAATGCGAAGATATCCTTCATTTTATACCTCTACAGCGGTCGGTTGGAACGACAAGATAAATACGTAGTGTAGTCTAGCGAAAATAGTACATCAAAATTTCACTATGGCTTCGGATCTCGTACTACAATAATCTTCAAGGTTTCCATGTAATTTTGAATTTTGCATTGTAAGTAGCATTGTACTCAGATTTAAATGGACAGATAATGTACAAAAGTGTACATACTTAAGTAATTATCAACTACACTCCATGATGACACTCCTTCCTTTGAACTTAGGTAAACACGTGATAAAATCCATTGAAATCTCTCCCAATTTGACTTGGAATGGATAAAGGTTGTAAGAAGACCAAGTTCTGGTATATAACTTTATTTTCTTGGAAAACCAAACGGTCTACAAAATTTTGAATGTAAAGTTAGACATCCCAAAAAATTTAACCATATACTGTTATTAAGTTTTAAAAATCTAGAGTGTCGTAAAGGAGAAGTGTGCAATTCCAAAAAGAATATTTTGTTTTAGACGTTATTCTTTCAAAATATATAAGCGATCTTTGTACCATAAGGAATCATTTTTTCCAACTAAATGTATCATATGTACTAGGATCTTGCTGCAACTTTTGAATGAGAGTCCACACTTCTTTGTCCTTCTTCCATTCATCCCTTGCTTTAGTTATCCAATCTGGTTGGATAATTGAAATGGCACAAAGCGATGCTTCCACCTCTTCATCCTTTCTTGAGAGTGCATCTGCAACAACATTTAGCTTCCCTTTTTTGTAGACAATTTCAAATTCATAACCCAACATCTTTGTGACCCATTTTTGTTGCCCTTCTGAAGATAGTCTTTGTTCCAAAAGGTGTTTAAGACTATCATGATTAGTTTTTACCTTGAAGTGTATTGCCAACATTTCCTTCTCATAAATAGCGTTTTGTAAATACTTTCCTTTCATTGAATGAATTTCAAAAGAAATGGTTCTTCCTTCATGCATTAAAATAGCACCAATTCCATTTCCTGAGGCATCACATTCCACAATAGGGGATTTTGTGAAGTTTAGCATAGCTAAGACTGGTGCTCAGCACATTGCCTCTTTAAGATGTTCAAAGGCCTTAGTTGGTTCAGGAGTCCATGAAAATTCATCTTTCTTCAATAATGTTTTTAGAGGTGATTTTATTCTCCCATCAAACTTGTGATAATACCCTATTAACCCGAGAACTCAGTGCAACCGCTTTATGGTTGTGGGCACTTTCCATTCCTCAGTGGCTTTAATTTTGTTAGGGTCTACCTTAACACCCTCGTGAGATACAATATGACCCAGATATTCCACCTCTTGTACTCAAAGAAACATTTGGATGTTTTTGCATATAATTGTTTCTCCTCCAATAGTTTGAGCACCCTGTCAACATGTTGAACATGATCCTTCCAAGACCTGCTGTAGATTAGTATATCATCAAAAAATACTAGCACAAATTTTCTAAGGAAGGGTTTGAAAATGGAATTCATCAACCCTTGAAATGCAGAAGGTGCATTGTTAAGGAAAAAAGGCTTGACCAAAAATTCATAATGACCTTGATGAGTTCCGAATGTTGTTTTCGGAATACCTTCAATCTTCATTCTAATTTGATGATATCCTGAACGAAGATCCATCTTGGTAAAATAAATTTCTCCATGTAATTCATCCAATAATTCATCAATAACAAGAATGGGAAATTTATCTTTAATAGTGAGCTTATTGAGCTCCTTATAATCCAGAAACATGTGCCATGATCCATCTTTCTTATGCACTAATACTACTGGGGTAGAGAAATAACTTTGACTAGGTCGGATTATACCAGCCTCTAACATTTCTGCAATCATACGTTCAATTTCGCTCTTTTGGACATAAGGATATCTGCAAGGCTTGATGTTTGGATGAACACTTCCTGGAATCAAATTAATAGCATGATCATGATCACGAATAGGTGGGAGTCCTTTGGTAGTATCAAACACATTGGAATGATTGTCCAAGACTTTTTGGAGATCTGGTGAAATAGATGATTTTGATGTTGGAACTTCTATTGAGCATAATTGTGCAATTACACCCCTTTTTTATTTCTTCAGAAGCTTTGTCATGAAATTAGAGATTATTATCTTTCCTGGCTTCCCTGCGATACCCCATAATTCGATTTCCTTTCCTTCCGAAAAAAAATTCAAGTAAAGTTATTGAAAATTAAAAGCTACCATCGCCAAAGATTGTAACCAATGTACTCCTAGTACAACATCAACACCTCCCATTGGGATGGAAAGCATTGGAATATTCAATACATATTCCCCCATGGATAGCTTGATATTATCTCATTTTCCAAAGCAATTTATATTTCCTCCATTTGCAACCATCACTTGACATTCTGGTGCTGGGTATAGGAAAAAATTCAATTCCTTGGCTACCTTACAATAAATAAAATTATGGTTACTACCCGAATCAATCAACACTATTACCTTTTTCTTCTTGATATGTCCTTCTATATTGAGAGTTTGAGGAGCTATAATTCTTTCCAATGAATTACATGGTATGGTCAGACTCATTTCTTCTTCTTCTAGGGACTCTTCCTGCTGTATATCCTCTACTTTTGAAGTTTCTTCTTCATTTTCTTCCTCCTCTTCACAATCTATGTAAAATAATTTCTTCTTGGCACACTTATAACCTTTAGTGTATTTGTTATCACAACTGTAGAAAATCCCTTTTTCTCTTTTTTCTTCCAATTTTTGTGCTGTCAACTTTGTAGGTTGTGGAAGTCTAGGAGTAGCAACACTTCCATCTTTATAGATGTGAGTGGTATGCTTCCTTGTCACCATAATTTTACATTCAATTTTTCTTGCCAACCTGAATGCCTTCTCCAATGAATCAGGTTCCAAAATGCCACCTTCATGTTGGATGTTATCCTTTAAAGTCCCTATGAAGACATAAATCATGTGTTCCTCTAGAATATTAGTTACCCTTATATTCAATTTTTGGAAGTCCTCAATGTGTTATTCCACTGAACCCTTTTGTTTCAGATTTATCAATTGGCTAAAGAAGGTGTTGCTCTTTGTATCCTCATAATGTGCTATCATTTCCTCCATAAAAATTGACCAAGTGACAATTTTTTACGAGAGAAAATCCATCGATACCATACTAATGTATTTTGTTCTAAATATAAAGTTGCAATGCATACCTTTTGTGTGTTTTCCAATTATTGAGATCAAAATATTGCTCCATCTGTAGTATCCATGTTACAGGATCCTTGCCATCAAACTTCCTCATATCCATCTTTGGAATATGGTGGTTCTTCAATCCAACATTAGAGTTTATGAAATCATGAGTAACATTTATTTTGTTCTCATCATGAGTTTCCTCTAGTATATTTTTACCATTAGGAATCATTTCTTGTATCAACTTTGTCAAACCTTCCATGTCTTATTTTAGATCATTCTTCACGTTTTCCATGTTGTCTTTCATTTTTTCTTCCATGTCCTGTTAGGTAAACTTAACTCGGGATAGGGTCAATGTTGACTAGGGTAAATAGTAGTGGTTTTGGGGCACATGGTATTGTGCACCCATGGTTTTAGCCCATGGTATTGCATGTAATGGAGCCTATAAAATGCTGGGAAGACTTCATTGTAATGCAGGCCTGGAGGTGAGCGGTGAAGGCTCACTTGGCCAGATTGGCCAGGGTTGTGGCCAATGGTTAATGAAATTTCATTGATTGGGTTTTTCCTCGGAGTTTGGGGTTTTCCCGGATAAACATATGTGTTTATGTTTACATTCTTTGTCGCTGGTTATGTTTATTTATTTCTTTCAGTAAATTCTTGTTTTTTTTCTACGGTGAATTCCTAACAAATGGTATCAGAGCCAAGTTTAAGGATACTTGCAGGATCGTGGATCGTTTTATTAACCAAGATCGTTCAGTCATTGTGGAATGAGCATGATTTGTTTGATCTGATGTTTTAAGATCTAGATATGCATGTGAAGGAGGCGTATCTCATTAGATCTGACGCTGAAAAGGATCGTTGAATAAATTTTAATGGTCAACAAACATAAATGTCATACTCTAGTGGCAGTCTGGATCAACATTTCGAGGCTATTGGAAGCCATGCACACAATTTTTAAGAGAAATACAAGCTCGAATTTAATATATGTTTTGAAAGGATCTTGTCGGGACAATGAAAGTTGCAGCCTGTGAGCTTGTAGCCATGGTTCCCCTCCGGCGCGTGACGTCCTCTTCCACAGGATCGAAGGGATGTGGCACAAAGGCAGAAAATGTAAATATTTTTTACCCTCCTGCATTTCAGAGCAAAGGTGAGTTTGATTTTAGGCCTGGGGTTGCTCATAATGACGAGAATACGAAGCCACTAGTGTCATTGTTTGCGCTATTGGGTCGCGGTATAACAACTGTTGCTCAAACGTATCCAGAAATTATTTGATCGATGTAGATAATGTTCAGGGAAGGTGTATAAGTTTTTGAAGTCCCAAGAAGCATCGATTAATGTGCTCAGGATGAGAAATACCATGAGCGCTGCTTCTAAGGCCGCAGTGGATGTCGTAGTAGGAGAGCAGGAATTCGTGGAGAGAGGTGGAAGTCTTGACATACAATTTTGCACATTCATTCTAGAATTCCTTATGGTTGTTGAATCTAGCAGAAGCACTGGCCCCTATGCAGGAGAAATTTCAAAGGCTTACGTTGCAAGCCACTACACCCGAGGTCACTTCTCGTGGTATCAATAAGGCGATAATGGAGCAACTGGTCAAATTATATCAAAATTCTCATTTGAATAGGAGGCTATCTGCTTATGATGATGATAAGAACCTCTTATATGAATAAGGATGGTATGGATGTTGTGGTATTTGCGTTGGCCATGAAGAAGGCATTTTGAAGGGATGTCATGATGGATATTTGTATGGGAACCCAGGCCGATGAGGCCTTCCCTCAGGAATGGCATTCTGATACAGGTAGGCGAGTTTGAGTGCGGCATGGTGAATCCATGGCAAGGCGAGTGTATACACAAAGAATGTGGCGAAGATATGGATATCGCATCTCATGATTTAAAGTTAACGCATGGGAACACCAAGCAAAGAGACAAAGCCGAATCCATCGCAAATGCCTATGTTTAGCTAATATTTCTCGAGCGATAAAACAATTATGTGAATGGGAGATGGTGCATAATGTTCTATGGAAACAAAATGAAGATGGGCTTCATGATATCCAAAGTAGTGACAATGTTTGGTGCTGAAGCCAAGGTGTACTTAGGTGTTGGGATAAGAAAAAAACTATATTAGGCATGATTCATATGCTTATGATATTAACAATCATGTAACAAAACATCCATATGCAGCATTGGTTGATTATATATGATGAGAGAGAATTTAAAGTAAGATAGGATATTTGAATGTGGATTAATTGATGAACCATGTGTCTGAAGAGAACTTCTAGAGGACTGGCGGTTACAGAGGCTGGTGACCCATGTAATCCGGTAGATGGGTTCCTTTTATATGGACATTGATTTCATATGTACAAAGACAGTAACAATGAAACAAAAAATAAATAAATAAATAAATAAATAAATAAATAAATATATATATATATATATATATATATATATATATATATATATATATATTATGGAGTTAATTTTATTACATGTAAATGGGCATACTGCTGTAAGACCTGGTATGGCATGTGTACCCCTAGGTAATCATTGGTAAAGTCTGGGTTAGACCTATGTGATAGGGAAGATGTCAAGTTAATAATTACCCTGGGTGAAAATTTGAGGAGGAAGAGCTAGAGTGAGCAGAGTTGTCTCATTTAGCAGGTTTGGCTGGATTTAGTCAATAATCCCCAAGCCAAGTTTAAGGGGGGAATTGTTAGGTAAACTTAATTCGGGATAGAGTTAATGTTTACTAGGGTAAATAGTAGTGGTTTTGGGGCACATGGTATTGTACACCCATGGTTTTAGCCCATGGTATTGCATGTAATGGAGCCTATAAAATGCTTGGAAGACTTCATTGTAATGCAGGCCTAGAGGTGAGCGGTGAAGGCTCACTTGGCCGGATTGGCTAGGGTTGTGGCCAATGGTTAATGAAATTTCATTGATTGGGTTTTTCCCCGATGTTTGGGGTTTTCCCAGATAAACATATAATTATATGTGTTTATGTTTACATGGTTTGTTGTTGGTTATGTTTATCTATTTCTCTTAGTAAATTCTTGTTTTTTTTTTGTGGTAAATTCCTAACATATCCTCCATCTTGGTTTCCACACCATCCATCTTAGCGTGTACGCCATCCATATTAGTTTCCATGCCTTTCTTCAAACCATCCATATTATTCTTCAAACCGTCGATCTTCACTTCCATTCCTTTCTTCAAAACTTCCATTTCATTTTTTTCTACTCTTTGCGAGAGCGAAATTTGGTGCACTTGCTCTTGTAATTTTGAGAGATCATGTTGCAATTCTTCATCTTCATGAGTCATAGTAGAGTATTATGAGGGCTTAATGGGTGTTGAATTCTTTTTAGGAGGCATTTCAGAAACAAATACTGAAATATAGCTTAACAGACCATTGGAATCACTTCAAACTGATTTCTTTACACAGGACTTATGCAATTCGGAAAAAAAATGCACACAGTTTTCTTGATTTTTAGGAGCTCAATATTAAAACTTAATTATCTCTGTGATTTTGGGGCTTCAATATTTGAAATTTGGCTCTGCGTAGCTCTATGAATCCTCTTTTGAATGCCATAGTTTTTCCCTGATTTGGATTCTTCAAGGAAAATTTATGTCCAATCTCCCACAATGACCTAATTATGGACTCGTTCAGTAGAGCAAACTTGTATGATGTACCATGTGTCATTGTTTCCTCCTTAAGCTCTGAAATTTATAAAAAGGAAACTAAAGTCCATGTAATTGCAGCCACTCTTTACAAAATTTCAATCAGATGCTCAAAGAGAGAGTTATGAATATTTTCCCATGTTCGCCTCTTTGAGATGAAATTCGGGAGCCTGAAAAATCCATAAGTTCCACAGACCATATCTCTAAACATATTTCTAACCAAGATCTGACATTTGGCGGCAATTTTCCTTAGGATTTCGGCTTCGCTCTGTGAATATTTAAGCTTCTTAACTCTCGTAGAAAAAAAATTATAGCAAAAATTCCATGATGACCTGTTTAGATTAAATTCAGGAGCCTGCAAAGAGTCCTAACTTCCACAGACCATATCTCAAAAAATAGTGCGAAAAAATATCTAAAATTTTGTAAAGATGTTCCTTAGGATTTTTGTTTTGTGCTCTAAAAATTTCAGGTTATGAACCTTTGTAGAAAACGAGTTATAGTGAAAATTCCACGATGGCTTGTTTGGAGCAGAAAAACCCTAGAATCCAAAGGTCTGATACCAAATGTTGTGAAACCAGCTCCAGAAATAGAAGAAAAGAGAGATCAATGCCTTAGAAATCAACCACTTTGAGGGGGAAACCTCCAATACATTACATAAACGAATAATTCTTGGATGATACAAATGAAAAAACCTATTTTCTATATATAGGAGCCCATGGGGCCACAATGTAATCCTAGCCCGACCTAACAATAATAACAATATGGGGGTTACAAGGGTACAACAATAACAATAAGGGGGTTACACTAACAACAATAAGGGACTATACTAGTAATATAGGGACTGTTATTCATCAGTAATTTTTACCTATTTAGATGACTAAATTCTTTGTCTTGGATTTCCAAAAACAAAATTCAAGAATCATGTGAGTTCTAGAAATCTCCTCAAAGAGAATTTTTTCACTATCCTGCTACTCTGTGAAGGCATGGTCAATCTATCACCCAAATAAGACCAAATCATGGACTGATGTCCCTCACTCTCACTATGTTTGCCACCTCTGCCTATAACAATCTATCTATGTTTTCCTAAGCCCTCTATTTTCACACCTTGATTCGCCAAGTAACCCAAACTTTTTCCTCTACTCACCAAGTGCCTCAAGCAATGGTGATTTTAAACTCCCTTTCTAAGATCTTTAGATAAATCAAAGTTTTTAAGTTTTCTAGGATGGAAGTGCATAAAGGTGTGTTGAAACCCTGTCTTCACCTCCAAACCCCATTTCAAGCTTTCAGTCAAAAACCTATTCCAAAGAACATCCCAATAAGTCATATAAGGTCTCTTAGGTTATGCATTGTCATGGTTATAAATTCACGGTTTCTACAGATATTCAAAGGTGAAGTCAAGTGAAAAAAAGGGTGAACTTATCATTTTCCAAAGACATCAAAGTCCTCCAAAGGTATCTCCTTGATCAAGCATTAAGTCTGCATAAAGACATTTTTCCCATGTTCAAGAATTTCTACAGGAATGCTTTATAATGGTTAACAACAGAACAGATGCAAAGTAATAGACCTAAACTCACAAATGAAATTAACACAACAGAAGAGATACAACAGACCTAAAAGTTCACAAAGAGGATCATGGTCTCATGACAAATTGTTTGTAAAAGTGTTGCCCATCAAAGAGCCCATGCATAATATCCTGAAGACAGTGACACATGTGCACAACTATACACCAATCAAAGATTCAATAAACAAAAGGTTAGATTGAAAAGCCTCCTTGGTTGACTACAGGCAGAGAGTAGAAGATGGTATCAGGAAATAATTTCAGGGGTTTGTTAAATATAAAATTATTTCACTACAATAAAGGGTCATAAAACTCCATCAAAGGGACAAAAGGTTTTCAGAGGACTTTTGAAATCAACCCTCTAAATTTGAAAAAAGATTGAAAAGGGTATCAGTATGAAGGACACAAAACTCTAAAAAGGGGTCAACATCCATCAAGTAGTCAAGGAGAGAAACATAGTTTCAATATGTTAAAATGGAAAAAACCAAGAAAAATCACCAATTTGCCAAGGGTTTTTGAAAAAGTGCCAACTCTAAAAGAAATGAGAAGACCAAAAAACACTATTTACATGACACTACCTGCAAAAGAAAAAAGAGAATATTAGTAAAGGGGCGAAACAAAAAATAAACCTTAATGAAGTGGGTGTTATCTTTAATTTTTTCAAGAGTTATAAAAACAACTCAAGAAAACATCTCCCATTCACCATTTGGTTATTTGCAAAGGAGTGAGGGTTTTCAAGTTTTTTCGAAAATCCCTGACAGAGTCTTCAGGCAGATTTTCCGGGCACTGCGCTCTAGTGTAGGACTGCCATAAAAATCCCTGAAGGGCACTGCGTTCCTATGCAGAGGCTTTGCACTCCTATAGAAGAATCGTCATGCAACCTCTTCCCAACTGATAACGTGCAACCTATGCCCGACCGATAACTTGCTGCACTCCTATCAGTTAAGGAGCTGCATGACAGCATGTTCAGGAGTTGCACGATAGCATGTTCAGGAGGCGCCCATGCTACGCTGCTGTTCGTTCAAGAGCTACACGACGACATGTTTAGGACCGCCCAGGCACACACATCTGCGTGCAAAAGGTAACCCACCACCCGGCTTCCCGTTCATCACTTGCTTAACTCCGTTCAGGAGCTACACGACAGGACGTTCAGGAGGCACCCGTGTTGTGCTCCTTTCCATTCAGAAGCTACACAACAACACGTTTAGGAGGTGCCCAACTTGCCTACAATGTGTTTTCAACCAGTTTTTTCAGCTATGGAGATATTTTGAGAGGTATTTGAGATTTTCCCACATGTTCCTATTTTTCTAAATATAGGATTACAAATAAAATTGAAATTTTATTTTAGAGAAGGAAGTGAAATCCTAAAGAAAACACTTGGCCTATACACTACTGAGCCTTGACCTAATTAGAACCTCACCATCTCATTCACCATTTTCACCTCCTTCCTCACGAGGTGTCAATTATTTTCAAAAGTCTTAAGGTAGGGGTAAAGGAAAAAATGCCTAGGGAAGGCAGTGTTGACATTGATGAGGCAATTCAAAGGCCTAAAGAGCAGCAAAGGAAAGATGGGAAGCCAAATAGGTTTGAGCCTATAAGCACTGAAGAACTGATAGCCTCTCCTACTATATTTTCCTGTTTTCAAGAAGTAGGATGCTATGAGTTTTGTGAGAGGGTACAAAAGATCCAGAGTCACCCTCAGTTGACCAAGCTCTTTTCCCTGAACCTTCATAACTACCAAGTGCACTTAGTTGGGGTGAATTTTGAGCTGAACACCAATGCCATATCTATGGCCACTGGAATACCTTGCATAGGAGAAAGGTGGTTCAAACAAATGTATCTGGACCTGAGCCACTATCACCCATTCTTGAAACCAATTTGTCAAGATGTTTGCAAAACCATGTTCCCCTTTTCCCATTTATTGGACATATATTCTCTCTTAATGAAGATCATTATGAAATACTTCACCTGTGAGGGTAGGTTCTCCAGAGTCTATTCCTACCACATAATACTACTCATGCATTTTACCAAAACCAAGCTGCTACATTTGCCCTACTACCTTTGCAAAAGTATTGAGAAAATGTCTTCCATCATGCAAAAGAGGCCTCCATCCCAACAAATGTCAAGCCTTTTTCATCATTCCCTCATCAAAATGATTGTCTCACACCAACTAAAGAAACAAGGCATCCCAAGGGAGGTTTTCATCGCCCATGATGATTTCACAACTCCACAGCCTATCCCTCTACATAGTCTACCGTCATCATCTCAGATTCCTCCTCACACACCTCCATCACCCTCCACTGACCCTGGTTCATCCTCTTCACATGAATCATCTCCTCAAACAAACCTCCCTCTTTCACCTTTTCCTAGGAAATCAGAACATGAAGATAGCAGTAAAGGAGAGGAAGATGAAAGTGAAGGAGAGGAAGATGAAAGTGAAAAAAATAGTGAAGAAAGTGAAGAAAGAAGTGAATAAGAGGAGGATGAAAAATAAGAAAGTGATAAAGGCAATGACAAGGAAGAAAGTGTTGATGAAGAATAAAAAGAGATGAAAGTAGTGAGCTCAATGATGAGCAAAAAGACCAAAATAGTGGGCCAAATGATGAAGAATATGACTCCAAGGATATCAGGACAGAGGCATCTTATAATTTTGAAAATAGTGAGCTACAAAAAGACCAAAATAGCAAACCCAATGACAGTCAAAAAACAAATGACAATCAAGGAGAAGAAGTAAACAATGAATAAGGTGACACTGAAAACACAAAGGACAATGGAGGTGAGGCATATAAAAGCAGTGAGGAGGAAAAATATGACAATGAAAAAGATGGCAAAGGTAGTGAAGAAACAAAGTTTGAAAGTGATTTCAGTGGGAAAAATAATGATAACAATGGGCCAAATAAAGAAGATAATGAACAGGACAATGAAGAAGGAATCAGCCAAGAGAACTCACCCAGTGAAGAAGAAAATGACCATCACAGTAAGGGACAGACTAATGAGAGTGCCCAAGACAGTGACCCTACAAAGAGAGTAAACAGTGATACAAAGGTTGAGTTTGAGAGTGAACACAATAGGTTAAATGATGAAGAAGAGAACATTCATGGAGATGAAGATGTACCAAGCAATGATAAATACACCTCTAGCATTGAAAAAATAGAGGATGATAATCCTAAAGGTCTTGAAAGTGATGATGGCATAAGAGATAATGAAAATGCATCTCAAAAGGGCAGTCAAGAGCAAGGTGAAAAATGTGCACACACAGAGATCATACATAAGGAGAAAAGCAGTCCTAAGGTCACTAGTGATCAAGGTTTTCAAGTGAGACTTATTGCACCTTTCCCCCTTACCTATCAAAGAGGAGAGAAGCATGTGTTTTCTGCCTCCAAAGGGAAAGGGGTTGTGCCATCCTCCTCAACTCAAGTGATTAAGAAAGGTAAACAACAAGTGAAAGAGGAAGAAGACAATCATGAGGAGGAAAGAGAGTTTGAACTCATTCACATAGACAATGATGAGGAAAATGAGACAAGAATTGCAGACTCCCTTCTACAACACAAGAATGCACAGATCAAGGACTTGGAAGTTGAATTACAAAGGTCAAAGGATGTCATTCACTTTTTGCAAATGCAGAACAAAAAAATGAGTGGCCAACATGCCATCTATGAAGCAAGGGCGCTCAAATATAGGAAAGAGGCTCAAAGGTTACAAGTAAAGTTGGAGGAGTACATGGGCACTTATGAGTAAAGTAGTGATGAAGAGGGTCAAACTAGAAGGAGACATAGGACTATGGGTCTTAGGAAAGCATTGGAAAAGCAAAGAGAAGAAGAATCAACCCAAGCACAACAATTTCCCCTCACTAAAATCCTTGCCATGGAAATTGAGCATAATATGGAATCATGGCTTGAGAGGGCCAACACACATCTTGAAGCCAAGCTGGAGAAGCCCAACAAAGACTTGGACTTGCAAAGGAGAATGACTATACAATATGAACGAAGAAAACACTTTGCACGGAAAAAACTCAAAACTACCCAAAATGAGGTCCTGACACCAAATTATGAAAAATACCAAGCTAGGCTTGGTATTTTGGCCCAAGTTTCTCTACAGGTCTCCCAGGACCCATGATGCACTCATCCACCAATTATGGGAAGAATTGAACAACTTTTTTGTATTTTGCAAAATTTTGAGGCTAGGAGCGCAGCACACCCTGTGTTGCACTTTTTACCAAGGCATCTTCAAGAGGGGAGGCTTACATTTTTTGATTCCTCATCATTATAGGAGTATTCTCAACTATTTTCAGCTCAATTAGAGTTTTTTTTTTCATTTTTTCACCATTGTGCCCAGTTTTGAGAGCATGTGTTGCGCTCTTGGCAGTCTTGGAATTTTAACTTTTTGGATAGGTTGTAGAGGTGAGATTAAAGAAATTAAGGTAGATCTGGAAATTTGACTTCAAGTTCTTTCTAACGATCCATCACGGAGCCTTTTCCTACATCGGGAAGGTCTCCAAAACACTGCTGCAAGAAGACATATTTATCCATGTCTCTGTGCTGCGCTCCTGGCATAAATTCAAGTTTTGACACAGTATGTTGCGCTCCTGTGTTTGATTGGGCAGAATGTGAATTTGGAAAGTTTTCATATGCTTTTAAGGGCCTAAAAGTCAATTTAATTACTATATATTTCCAAAAAAGATATTTGTTTAGATATTTTGTGCATTGGGCCTTACAAGGCCTCAAGGGCAGATTAGGATATTTCTTGTTGTCCAATAGGCTTCTAGATACCCTCTTTGGCTTTCCTCATCCTTAGTTATTATGTATAGCATGAGGATTCATCGTAAACATTGGGACTTGATGTTTTTAACAACAATACATGGTTTTTGGAAGTTGAAGAACAATTTAGTGTTGTGGAGCTTGTGGATGATTTGCCTTGATTGATGGTGATGAAGGCTTGCTTGTAGGATCCCTAAGTTTAGTTAATGGTGATGTATCTCTCATATGTTCATGTTTTTTCTTGTTTTCCATATGTCCGTCTTTCTATTTTTCAATAGCTCATAAAAGTATTTCATTATTGGATTAATATGCTAGTTTATAAACATGATTCATGGAAAACCCTGCTTGTTTAAAGCTATCTAAACTCTATCTTGAAATATCTTTTTGATGTATGGATAGTTAGGTCAAGTCAAAGAGGTCTTGTTTCGATCTTGCCCTTTGAATTTGCTTATAATTTTGCCTCAAAGTTCTTTATATTTTAATGAATGATTTTTAGGCGTTCCCTCTTCATTTATTGATGCTATTTGTCTCTTATATGTTTTCAAATCTTGAAAGTAGAATCATTGAAGTTAGATAAGTTATCCTTCTTCCTTGTTCCACTGGATTATTTATCTTAAATTTTTATTTGTCTAAAATTATTTTCATTGATTAAATGGTGTGCCCTGTCTCATGATTAGTATATTTTGCTTATCAGTATTTAATACCTCTCTATTCATAGGTATTTGAAAAAGGATTCTTAACTTCCCTTTGCCCTACCTTGGTTCCCAAAATTGATGTCCATTTCACCTCGCACATAAACTTAAGAGATCCATTAACTACACTATGTTTTCCTTGTGATGTACACCAATTTGCTACCAAGATATCAATGACTTCATAGACTCCATTGCCCAATTGATTCGATAACCTCTCACTCCACCTATCCTACTTGATCATCTTACCTCAACCCAATACAAACAAACAAAATGACACTTAACAACTAGCCTAAAATTAATCACCCAAAGCGAACAAGGTCACATCCTCCACATAATAGAGAGAGCCCTCTTTGAGTCCAGGAAGGCTAGGTCCTAGGACTCCAAAGACTCGTCTGATGTTACCCTGTCATTTGGTTTACCAACCCGCCAAATCACGGGACACTAACAAGGACCTAACACTAAATGTAAAACATAAACGAAATAGAAACTTCTCTGTAGTAGGGACCCTTCAGAAAATATGGTTTCGAATCTAATCCAACACTAGTTTCACATCAATTCTCCAAAATACTTCTTCATTCAAGCAAATAATAAAACATATTTTTTTATGAATTCACAGTCGTATCATTATTCGCACTATGAATAAATTTTTTGGTCTTGTATTTATAAAAGAGTTTTAATTAACTATTCTCAGGCTTTCACACCTATTTGGACTAAAAAATTAAACTTTTAATATAAAATAAGATTGTGTTGCTTCAAGAAATCATGAAGCATGGTTGCTTCAGACACTTCACTCGCTTGTTAAGCATTCAGCTTATCATTCCTTTTGACTGCACATTTGGGTGATTTCCTACTTGATTTGGGTCAGATGAATAGGAGGAAATCCATGATAGGATCATTCTCCACCTGTATGTATAATTCGCTACTCATTTGGAACCTTAGAACACGTCAAACCATGGTGGTGGCTACAAAAATGTGGATCAGCTGTAAAATTGTGTTAATTCTGTAGCTAAATACAAATTTTAATCTAATAATAAGGAACATTTCAAAATATGAATAATAGGTCATTAAAATACCTTACCAAGTCAAAAATTTCAATTTAACACTTGTTTGAGCTGACGGTGATGAAAAAAAGAAGGAAAGATGAGCGAAATGAAGTGTCAAAAATGAGGCAATCATGAGGCTCTACAGCCACCATTGATATGTTTGTAATAAATTCATGGAGAAGGACAAGTTCTACACCTATGATTTTCCTTTATATCTTATGTCGAAGGAATTACATAAGGAAGTCATGAGTTAGCTCAGAACATAGAAAATATCCAAACCTAATGGCACTTGCTATTCTCCTAACAGTCTAACCCAACATGAGTCATCTCCACCCACTTCTTAATTTAGCCACAAGAATCCGTCTACGACTCCACCTTCTCCATTTTATGGTGAAGACTCTCATCCTAAAACTAAACAAATCCTAACCTATTCTTATTTTGTTTAGACCCTTGTCACTACTTACAGCTGTAGTGGAGATGCAAAGGTTGAAATTTCATCCATAACCATTGTTGTTCCTCCTCAAATTAGAACCTTTCATCCCCCTCAACTACATATGGCCTCCTTGAAGAAACCACTTGTGGTTCCAATTGTTTTCGTTGCTCCTACCCTAGTTAATCAATCAATACTCTATGTTGTATACCTATCTAAAATTATTTAGATTGGAGATGATGATCCTACTAAGCCCATTTAGCTAAATCCAATTGTAGAAGAGTTGTCACCTTTCCTCTTCTTGCTACAAGTCAGTCCCACATAGTGCCTTCTCTAAAGGAGAATGATCCTCTTTATACTAACTCAAACATGCCATCCAAACACTCTATTCCTGAGCATACTGTCAAGCTTCCACAAGTTACCAAAGGCCATCTTGTGTCCAGTAATTTCCCTTTCCATGATGACTTTTTTGAATTAATTCGATATCCAGACATTTATAAGAAAGTGTTGTAGGTGTGTGCTTAGTCACTCCATATCATTCTACTACTACTTTATGAAGTGCATGATCTTATTAAACTCAATATTTGGCAAGATCAAAGATATGATCTAAAAATTTAAACACGGGGAAAATATGACAAATCTATTGCTAGTGATGACACATTGCAATCAATATTCCCATCCAGTGATATTATTTCTATTTCAGGCCTTCAACAAGGCTCATCTTCCCCATTGTTCCATTTTATGAAGGGTCCCTTGAATCAGTTAGAACAACATATAAATTCCACAAAGAAATCATAACTCAACCTTGGAAAAGATCATCAATAGATACAATAAATTATTTAAGTCACGGAGGAATGAGATTAGTTCCAACAGAAAAAGGAGAAGGTTGAGCAGTAGTTAGTTGATGTAAACTTGAAGACTATTCAAATTTTACATGCTCTAGTGGAAATTAATACTACGTTACCTAAGGACATATCATTTTACAACCCACTTTAGTGCCTAACTTTGCTTGAATATTCCTAGATATCTTTGGATTTCCATATAAAATCTCTTCAAGCTATTTTCTTTGAGTTGTGGAAGAGAGTACTGAACTACATACAAGAGTTACTTCAAAAAATGAAACATGTAGTTGAGTAGGGTTCTAGTCTTCGATCTACTCTCCAACATCAAATGTATGACTCTTTTAATATTTTATGGAAAGTGTAGTACTGGTTAGGGATCCTTGCAAACAATAACCAACCACAATATGATTTTTTGGAGCATATCAAAAATTTAATGGCCGATGCTCTTTCTCTCACTAATCTCTTTAGGAAAAATAACTTTTTTTGTTAGATTCGTGAGAAGGATAATCAAATTCCTACATTAGAGGATGAGTCTCACAAGGTTAAATATATTATTTGAGATCTCAAACCTATTGTTCAATAACAATTTTTTCAATTGCACCAACTCAATTATACCATAGATACAAAATGGAATGCTTTTCTTGTGACTCAACCAAAATCTCCAGATAACGCCACCATGAAAATTTGTTTTGATCAGATCAACGTTTTGTTGCTAAAGTGGCAGGACCACTTGGATTCATATACCTGCTTCAACCAATCACATCTCTAAATTGTTCATGAGTTGGGTCCTTCAATGGATGAAATATCATCTTCACAAGAAAAATATTAACTCGGCAACGAGTAAATAGGTTGTGGTTGGGGCTTGTTCGGTCCTTCATTTTATTGTCAATTTTAAGAAGAAATTGTTCACAAAAAGAAGAAAAATGGAAGTATAAAAAGGATACTTGGACAAAGTGGTTATTTTGGATATTTTCAAGTGGCTGTGAAAGTAGGATTGACAATGTCAAAGTAAAAGGGAGTTAAATTGAATTTTTTGAGGCGCAAAGTTATGTTTGACAATGTCACAAGAGTTAGATTGATCTTGTCAAAGAATGAGAGTTAATATTGACGATATAAAGGGAGAGGATTGATTGATTATTTCAACAAGCCAAATCTAGAAAAGGAGTTTCAAGGTTAATTCTGAGAGCAGAGAGTGAGCAAATAGAGTATGAAATGAGGTCAAATTTCATATTCATGCAATGATCTTATATTCTTTTATTTGTAATTAAGTCTCTGGAAGATTGATGTGATCCAGATTAGATGATAATTTTATTGTTTTTCATCCACCTCAATGTTCTTTTAGTGGAAAAAGTGGAGGAATAAGATCAAGACTACTTTTATGGGCAATACCCAGTTTGGTAAATTAGGGTTTGAAACCTTCCAAGAGAATTTTGAGGTAGGAAAATTTGATTTTTTGGGCTAAAAAATTTAAGATTTAGTACATCACCCTCTTTTTCCTATTATCCACCCGGATACCTTTCCAAATACATAAGAATCATGTCAATTGAATTATGTATGTGAAATTTATTCCATTGAGAATTTGACCTTCCTGTTTTCACAACCATAATTCAAGAGGATGCCATGTCAAGCCCCATTATTCATGGAAAATGTGATAGACATGTGATTATGATTTAGAATATTCTATAATTTTCTATATTGTAACTTTGGTTAAGAGTTGAGGTGGTCAAAACTAACCACTAGTAGGTTATTAGATTGTGTTATACATGGGCCACTAGCATGAAAAGGGGTTCCATTCTTTAGAGTGAATTTTTTCCATAGATGAGAGGGATATGATATAGAATACATAGATAGGATTTATTTATTGTAGTAGCCCATACGACACATGTCATACTTTTAGTTACTTGTAGGAATTTTCTACTCAGAGAAAGAGAGCAGACCAACATCACCTTGCACCTGGGTTTCTCTCCCGAAAGACTTCCCCAAGTCATATCTTGTGTCAAGTGCATTTGTGATATTTTATTTCACTGCTATTTATTTTCTGAATAATTTTTAATTCACATGCATGCAATATTAACAATATTATATAGATCCAAAATTCTCAAAAAATAAATAAAATTGTAATTATGTAGAATTTCAAATTTCAAATATAATTTTATTAGATCTATTGTGATGAATTTTCCATTGGAATATCCATGACAGTTTCAAAATAATATTGGTATGAGAGCAGCTTGTTTTGGGTATATTTTGGAGATTTGTAGGGTATCTAGATTAGTTGGCCAAAGGTCATAAAATTCTAATCATGGTCGATGAATATTTGAATAACCCTCGCAATCATATAAAGGAGATATTTTTTTAGCTGGAACAATAGATGATAGAGATAAATCATAATGAAAATCTCCTCATGATGACCCCAAGTAATAATCTTATAATATTCTAGGAAGATGGGGGTTCTAATGGAGAGGAAAAATTATAAGGGGGATCAAGAGATTATGAAGAAATGGAGAACCAAATAAATAAAGGATCCACAAATGATCAACCCAGTTCAAGTGTCATGACTCAATAGATAAATCACAACCACTATTTGAAATGGAAGTGAAGGCTGATATCAAGTCATACCACAACGATATCAACTTTTTGAAGCTAAATCACTATTTGGAGCACCTAGAAGTGTATTTAAGTTTCTATCAAATTGAGGAAGAATAAAATATGTCATTTTCAATGTTAAAATTAGATTGTCATGCCCTGATGTGGTGGGAAACAAAAAATGTGACCGTAATATTGGAGGTGGAGCCTCCAGTTACTAAGTGGGGGGAATTTAAAATTCTCATTAAGTCACAATTTCACTATATGGAGTATGTAGAGGACTTGTGGATATGATGGCACTATTTTAGGAAAAAGCAGGAGTGAAGCATGAAATATTATACCATATATTTTCATAAAGATGGACATATTGTTGGGTATCTCCCCAAAGAACCAAATCATACTCATCAAGTATTTGGGGGCTCCACCTCATCATCTATAGGAGAAAGTGATGTTGTTCAATCCAAATCAATGGACAATGATTGTGTATAGGCACAATGCCTAGAGAACATAGGCCTGAAAAAATCATAATCAAGTGGATTGAATTAGAAGAAGAAATAAGATGCTTCTAAGGATAGGAAGAAGAAGAATACATGGGGGAAATACAAAAATATGGAATCTGTTATAGCCTAAATCTACCTCGGGTTGAAGGAAGGCAGGGTAACACCAAACCATGCTCAGTTTGGTAGCTAGCCCTACCAGAACAGGAGAGGGCTCTCTCCAGGTCAATCTCAGCGAAAAGTATTTCCATGGGGCTTGAGATGACTGAAACAACAACTAATTTTAGGCTAGGTATACAAATAGGAAGGCTTGATTTGATTTATGGGGGTTTTGTTGAAAAAAGGGAAAGGCAAATTTGGGTCTGGGGATAAGGCCAAATTATTGCAGAGTTAAAGTTGGGGCAAGAAAGGCAATGGCTTTGATGTCTTAGATTGAATGAATGGATAGAAAAGAATGTTGAGGAGCTGAAGAGGGAAAGAGGCTGCAAGGATCCTCTTCAAACAGATGAAAACATATAAAACTAAACAAAACTAAAGGCAGAGCACCAGCAAAACTAATGAATTCTACCTTAGTCACTCATTTGTTTAGTTTCAGAAGCAAAGAGAAGGGAAATGGCATACATAAAACATTAATGAACTTACAAATACATGGAAAAAAACACTATCAAAACTCAGAGCCACAAGGATCCCAACAAGTGTTGCAAAACCTCTAGTCTTTCCTTTGCCAAAAATGTAGAAGCGAATGTACAATGAAGTGCCAAATTATTCCCAAGAGTCCAACCCCTGAAAATGATTGAGAAAATACATCATATAGACCATCCTAACCCCTTCCCATGCCTCTAGGGGTCGATCTCATCCTTCTAGGAGCTGTTTCAACCAATTCTAAACAAGGAACCGAAATCTAGGCAGCCAAACAACTTGCCTCTATATTCTAGGAAACTGATTCATTCATTTAATTTTCACTTTTTAGTGAATGAATCCTCTAGAACAAGTAAATATGAGCCAAAATTACATCATAGCCATCAAATTACATCAATATAGATCAATAATTACATCAAGAAGTGAAACTAGTCAAACTGGCCGAATTTCTGAGCTGAAAAGTAAAAATTGGACCAAAATCTTCTATGCGTCGCGCCCAAAAACTCAATGCGTCGCGCCACTTTGAGCCTATTTTTGAGGCACTTCCCAAATTCCAAATTGAGCTCATGATAGCTCGTTGGAAAGCCCTGCCTATTGAATTTCCAACCCAAGTGAAATTTCTGCATTTTGATATCATTTTCCCCTCCAAAACTTCAATCTCCCAAGACTGGTTCCTGTGTGTGCAAAAGGTGGCAGAAAGGCCATTTTCAAGGTGTTTTTGACCCTTAAGGCAGCCCAGAACTTGATGAAATTCTTCAGCCATTCCTGAACATGCATAATTTATCATAAAAAATCCAAAAATATCAAGTTTTCCTCCAGAAGATGTCCCAATCATAAGCGCGCGTCAGGTTTTATGATGCGTCGGTGTCCATCTCCATAATGTTGCAAATGTATGCCAAGTGTATGTTTAGCTTTTTGAAAATGAGAAATGAGAACTTGGTTGTTTTTGTCTCCAATTGCCAAAATATGTGCCAAAGTCAAATGAGGGATTGTGGGAAACATGGAACAATGGGAAAAGTGGATTGTGGAGCTTGTCAAGTGAGTTTTGAAATGTGTTAACAGTCACTTGACTGTGTTGAGGGATTTGGGGAATCTAGGAATATTTGAAAATGATATGGGAAAGGGAGAGTAATAGGGAATGGTAGGGTTTAGGGATAGGAACATAGGACTTTTAGAAATAAGTGATTTGGGATGTAGAGGAACAGGGGATTAATAGGGATGATGGGTTTAAGGTGAGGGAAGGAATCAACAAGCTGAAGGGGAAAATTATTCTTTGGCACCAAAACACCAAAACACAACCCTAAGGAGCAACTTTAATAAGAGGATAGGGCTTGTAGTTTAGCATTAAAGTTCTTCAACCAATCTTTGAAACCACACCTAAAACTGATCAATGGAAAATTACAAGACAATTTGACTTACTTTGAGCAGAAGAGCCAAGAAATTTTGGATTTCGTTGAAGGCAATGAGAAAACTGGAGTATCAGCCCGATGCGCTGCGCACCAACCCAATGAGCAAAATGAGGCTGCCTCAAGGCAGAGTGCTGTTGCAATCAACTTTTGAAGGTCTTCCTCAACTCCAAATTGAGCTCATGATAGCTCATTGGAAATATATTTCTGTCTAGTTATCATTTGAATCATCAAGCAAGTCATTGGCCAATCAATCTAGGAGAAATCGTGATTTTCCCAAGGTCACTTCAGAGGTGCATTCAATTCCCCTGAGGCAACGGTATTTTTGACATTTCTCTAAAACCATGACACCTATGTAAAAAGTGAAGGATTTTTTCTTCCTTGGCCTATTTTGGACAAAAACCTCTCTCATTTTTCCCAAATTCATCTTTTATTGCTCATAAAAATCATTTGAGTGAAACCTATCCTGATGTGTGGAAAAAGGGATTTGTCGAAATGAAGCGAAATGAAGGGGACAAGGGGCTTCTAAATTATTGAGAAAATTTTGGGAAGTAGGAAGGGATGTTAGGAAGCAGGGGAAAATGGAATCTCAGAGATTTAGTGAGGGGAAGGGGTCCAAAAGGGCAAAACACAGGCCTAGCCTAGAAAATTGCCAAGTTGTAGCAAGAAACTAGGGTTTGTGCGAAAATGGGGAATTTGGGGGATCTTAGTGATGGGAAGTGTTTAATAAGCTAAATTAAGGATAGGGGAAGGTGTATGAACATTAGGATACAATTTTTGCTGATGATTTGACCATCCAAGATAAATTACCTCCAAAACCCTAGGAGAGGGAAATGAACCATACCTAGGCACAATTGAAGCATAAACAAGGTGTAAAATGACCCATTGGAAACTGACATGATGATGAAAACCCTCTGAATGATGGTACACTCAGCTTAATGGTGACATGGATCGACATTTGGACAACTTTGACAAGAGTAAAAGAAAACCCTAGACCTAATACCTAGTGACCAAATTTTGCTTGAAGATTCACTGAAATGACAAAATTTTACCTTGACACCTTAACATCACCTTGTAAGAGCATGTTTGATCACTGGAGGAAGGCTGAAAAGATTGACACTAACATTGGCTCCAATGGGGATGGTAGCTCCTTGGAGGTGCCAAGAACTACAGATCTTTGGAAAGCAGACAGTTCCTTCATCCATTGGGAAATGGAATCAAAAACTCAAAAACTAACATTATGCAGACTCAAGGCTAAAACTGAAAACCATAATAAAATCAAACATGAATAAAACCTAACTAACAAACTAGAAAGATGCTCATAATTGAGCTTATTCAGCAAACCTACTCTAATTGTTCTTTTCATCACCTGATCAAGTGAAATGGAACAGCCAATGCAACCATGTAAGCATCCTGGCTGCTATTTGATTTCTTCCCAAATGCTTTCTGATGCGCAGGAAAAGGGAAGAATCGAAAGGCAAATCCCATGGAAAATTGGAATCAAGTTGACTGCTGATAAACTTACAAAGCATGAATTGACTGGATGACTTCAAGAATACCGTGAAAGGATCTTCATAAACATAGCCACTGATTTCCATTAACACATTACTGCTCTGGTCCAAGTGATCTTCATAGCTGGATATTAAGATTTTCCTCACATATGTGCTGAATTTCTTTGGTGACTGCAGCAGGCTGCCAAAAGGATCCTGAATTTCGTGAATAACCAAACTCTGTTGCTGATTCCAAACAGAACAAAAGTCTCCTTTATCAATCTCTTCATATGACTGCAAACCTTGAAATGAGCTTTGTAATGAAAAATTTTTTAGACGAGACAATGAAGGAGAATTTTGAACAGGATTATTATCAACTTTCTTTTCTGTCACATGGTTAGCTAATGGAGGAAAACTTTTACAGCAAACATCATCCAACACATCAGCAATAGGATCATCAAAAACTTGAGAAGACTACTGTGATGTATCCATTGAAACTGTCTGACATCCTACTTGCTGTTCATCTTTTTCTTGAGAGATATTACGAAGATTTTGCCTTATAAACTGAAATGCTTCAAAACAAAAGGGTACAGAATCCTCTTACATCATTAGATCATGTATTTCTGCTTTCATTCCTTCATCTGCAATCTGACCTTCAATTTCGTTCGGTGGCTGTAAATCTAGTGCTAGGGAGGGTTTTGTATCCAAAATGATTTCAGATTTCTCATTAACAACTTGCTCAAGAATTTCGCTATCTGTCTCATCCTCAACATCCAAACTGAGAGATTGTTGATTTCCTACAGGCTGCTCATTTGAAGATTTACCATGCAATTTACCCTTCAACATCTGGAATGATTCAAAACAAAATGGAACGGAGTCACCTTGTATCATTAGATCATATGTACCATCTTCCATGGCTTCATCTGCGACTTGACACTCAATGGCATTCGGGGACTGCAAATCTGAATATGAGAAGTCTTGAAAAAGGTTTTCATTGGGCTCTAGATGGTCTAGATCAAGACTTGTTGACATTTGATTTCTGATTGTATGGAAGTTATCTCTGATGAACTGAAATGAATCAAAACAAAAAGGCAAAGATCCTTCACTTACTTCAAGATTTACTGCACTTTCCTCATCATTTTCATAGCTGATATGTATTGGTTGATCATTGTACTCGAGTTGCTGAAAGTGAACTTCCTCCTCGCACAAACTAGCTGTTGATTTGTCTGCAAGGTTAGCTTCTGTTTGGAGAACATAATCATCATCATATTGATCAAACTGAGGTAAATCATCAATATACAACACATCATCAAGCATACATGTCATATCAACAGCTCTCTCTTCTCCACAATGATCTATAAAACAATCACTATGACAACTGGAATAAGAAACAAAATGTTTTGGATCAGCAACTTGTTCTTCTTCAATCAGCAAGCCATGGGCTTGAACATTATACTCATTCCTTCTGGTGTTCTTTTGCATCATCTCTTCTACTACACTTACCAACATGTCAAGCTTTACCTCTAGAGATATTGATTTCTCCGGATCCATGTTTTCAATCTCTTCTTCCTTCAACCTTGCCCTTCGGATCAGCAAATGAGCCTCTACATTCACTGCACTATTCTGCAGCTCGTGAAGTGTTGCAATATTCCTTTCTCTCAGCTGAAACTCCATTTCCAGATCAAAGGCACCCGGGTAGTGCAAGAGAGCAGATCTAGGAGAAGGTATTATATCAGTTGGCATCGAAAAATATACTTGGTTAAATCTGGCAGAAAATTGTTGTACTGTCTCCCCTGGCAGTATTTTTAGCTGGTTATAATCTTCTATAATAAGGAAAGGATTATGTCCGATCACCCACCTGTCAAGGAAAACTTCGACGAACTGCTGGAAATATGAGATGCTCGCATCAGGCAGGGCTTTGAACCAACTCCTGACTTTGGCTTGCAAATAAAGAGCAAAAAGCCTAATACTGACATCCTCTTCATCAACTTCAAAAAGGTCTAGAAAAGTCTCAACATTCTGCACATGTTGCTCAGCATTGACGTTGTTACATTCACCATCAAATCTTGGTAGATATAGGTCATAATTTTTAGGTAAAGCATAAAGAACAGAAGGTAAAACAAGAGGTTTATACCTATCTGGGACTTTAAAAGGTGTAGGAGTATATACAAGAGCTACGGGATCAGTTTGGTTTTCTTTAAGCTCATCACTCTGAAGAGAGACATCATAAGATGTGGGAAAACTAAGGAGGCCAGGATCAAAGGGAAACTCAGTATTTACACTCTTTGAATAGGTCGAGTGAATATTTTGATCACCTTTCTCATACAACAAATTCTGAAAAACTCTCAGGACAGCTTCAAGAACAGAAAAGAAGTAATTTGCAAGGAAGCAAACTAGATCCTAAATACCATTCTACTTCGGATACCTGAACTTAGTGTAAGATCCTTCCATTTTCTCAGAGAAAGAGTTAGTCCTCCAGTGGAGTCTCTACATTGAGTTGGAGTCACCAGGTGAAATATTTCAACCTTCTTCTGTTTGATCGTTGTCCACCATCAACCATCAGATTTGAACTTGATACATGTACTAGGGCAATTTACAAGTTAGATGTTACGTTCACAAGCTAAACCGGAGATTGACTGAAGCAGCGTTTATCTACTATGCACTCGCAAAGCAAGAGCAGTTCGAAGGCTACCTGGCATAACTTCAGGCTCCGTCTGTAGCTTATAAAACAAATAACACCAACAAGCAAACAATTTTCTCCTCAGTATGGTCGCCACTATGTTATAGCCTAAATCTACCTCAGGCTGAAGGTAGGCGAGATTCAGGGTAACACCAAACCACGCTCAGTCTTGTAGCTAGCCCTATCAGAACAGGAGAGGGCTCTCTCCAGGTCAATCTCAGCGAAAAGTATTTCCATGGGGCTTGAGATGACTGAAACAACAACTAATATTAGGCTAGGTATACAAATAGGAAGGCTTGATTTGATTTATGGGGGTTTTGTTGAAAAAAGGGAAAGGCAAATTTGGGTCCGAGGATAAGGCCAAATTCTTGCAGAGTTCAGGTTGGGGCAAGAAAGGCAATGGATTTAATGTCTTAGACTGAATGAATGGATATAAAATACTGCTGAGGAGATGAAGAGGGCAAGAGGCTGCAAGGATCCTCTTCAAACAGATAAAAACATATAAAACTAAACAAAACTAAAGGCAGAGCACCAGCAAAACTAATGAATTCTACCTTAGTCACTCATTTGTTTAGTTTCAAAAGTAAAGAGAAGGGAAATGGCATACATAAAAAATTAATGAACTTAAAAATACATGGAGAAAAACACTATAAAAACTCAGAGCCACAAGGATCCCAACAAGTGTTACAAAACCTCTGGTCTTTCCTTTGCCAAAAATGCAGAAGTGAATGTACAATGAAGTGCCAAACTATTCCCAAGAGTCCAACCCCTGAAAATGATTGAGAAAATACATCATATAGACCATCCTAACCCCTTCCCATGCCTCTAGGGGTCAATCTCATCCTTCTAGGAGCTGTTTCAACCAATTCTAAACAAGGAACCGAACTCTAGGCAGCCAAACAACTTGCCTCTATATGCTAGGAAACTGATTCATTCATTTAATTTTCACTTTTTAGTGAATGAATCCTCTAGAACAAGTAAATATGAGCCAAAATTACATCATAGCCATCAAATTAAATCAAGATAGATCAATAATTACATCAAGAAGTGAAACTAGTCAAACTGGCCGAATTTCTGAGCTGAAAAGTAAAAATTGGACCAAAATCTTCTATGCGCCGCGCCCAAAAACTCAATGCGTCGCGCCACTTTGAGCCTATTTTTGAGGAAGTTCCCAAAGTCCAAATTGAGCTCATGATAGCTTGTTGGAAAGCCCTGCCTATCTACTTTCCAACCCAAGTGGAATTTCTACATTTGGATATCATTTACCTCTCCAAAACTTCAATCTCACAATATTGGTTCCTGTGTGTGCAAAAGGTGGCAGAAAGGCCATTTTCAAGGTGTTTTTGACCCTTAAGGCAGCCCAGAACTTGATGAAATGCTTCGGCCATTCTTGAACATGCATAATTTATCATAACAAATCCAAAAATATCAAGTTTTTGTCCAGAATATGTCCCAATCATAAGCGCGCATCAGGTGGCGCGACCCGTCGGGCAGAAAAACCTGTTTTGCAACCAAAATTTTCAAAAATGAAAAAATTTACTCCAAATTTGCTTAAATTTGGAGTGAAGGTCTCCCATCATGTCACATGCTCAGCCAAGGAAGCTTCGGCCAAGATTCGGAGTGGATTAGGCCTTTTCCGCCTCCTCAGTGTCCTCCTAGTGCATGCAGTTCAGTGGCAGAATCACTGTCTCGGTTGTATGATGCGTCGGTGTCCATCTCCATAATGTTGCAAATGTATGCCAATTGTATGTTTAGCTTTTTGAAAATGAGAAATGAGAACCTGGTTGTTTTTGTCTCCAATTGCCAAAATATGTGCCAAAGTCAAATGAGGGACTGTGGCAAACATGGAACAATGGGAAAAGTGGATTGCGGAGTTTGTCAAGTGAGTTTTGAAATGTGTTAAAAGTCACTTGACTGTGTTGAGGGATTTGGGGAATCTAGGAATATTTGAAAATGATATGGGAAAGGGAGAGTAATAGGGAATGGTAGGGTTTAGGGATAGGAACATAGGACTTTTAGAAATAAGTGATTTGGGATGTAGAGGAATAGGGGATTAATAGGGATGATGGGTTTAAGGTGAGGGAAGGAATCAACAAGGTGAAGGGGAAAATTATTCTTTGGCACCAAAACACCAAAACACAACCCTAAGGAGCAGCTTTAATAAGAGGATAGGGTTTGTAGTTTAGCATTCGAGTTCTTCATCCAATCTTTGAAACCACACCCAAAACTGATCAATGGAAAATTACAAGACAATTTGACTTACTTTGAGCAGAAGAGCCAAGAAATTTTGGATTTCGTTGAAGGCAATGAGAAAACTGGAGTATCAGCCCAATGTGCTACGCACCAACCCAATGCGCCGCGCCATAAATAGTGCATTTTGCAGGAGGCGTTTGGAGGCCTTCCTGATGTCCAAATTGGGTGTGTGATAGCTCGTTGGAAATATATTTGAGTCTAATTTCCAACCCAAGTTGAATTGTTCAATTGGGAGTTCATTTTCCATGTCAAAAATCAAATCTCCCAAGACTGGTCAAAATGAGAAAAATGAGGCTGCCTCAAGGCAGAGTGCTGTTGCAGTCAACTTTTGAAGGTCTTCCTCAACTCCAAATTGAGCTCATGATAGCTCATTGGAAATATATTTATGTCTAGTTATCATTTGAATCATCAAGCAAGTCATTGGCCAATCAAGCTATGAGAAATCGTGATTTTCCCAAGGTCACTTCAGAGGTGCATTCAATTTTCCTGAGGCAACGGTATTTTTGACATTTCTCTAAAACCATGACACATGTGTAAAAAGTGAAGGATTTTTTTCTTCCTTGGCCTATTTTGGACAAAAACCTCTATCAATTTTCCCAAATTCATCTTTTATTTCTCAGAAAAATCATTTGAGTGAAACCTATCTCGATGTGTGGAACAAGGGATTTGTCGAAATGAAGCGAAATGAAGGGGACAAGGGGATTCTAAATTCTTGAGAAAATTTTTGGAAGTAGGGAGGGATGTTAGGAAGTAGGGGAAAATGGAATTTCGGAGATTGAGTGAGGGGAAGGGGTCCAAAAGGGAAAAACACAGGCCTAGCCTAGAAAATTGCCAAGTTGTAGCAAGAAACTAGGGTTTGTGCGAAAATGAGGAATTTGGGGGATCTTAGTGATCAAAAGTGTTTAATAAGGTAAATTAAGGATAGGGGAAGGTGTATGAACATCAGGATACAATTTTTGCTGATGATTTGACCATCCAAGAGAAATTACCTCCAAAACCCTAGGAGAGGGAAATGAACCATACCTAGGCACAACTGAAGCATAAACAAGGTGTACAATTACCCATTGGAAACTGACATGATGATGATAACCCTCTGAATGATGGTACACTTAGTTTAATGGTGACATGGACCAACATTTGGACAACTTTGACAAGAGTAAAAGAAAACCCTAGACCTAATACCTAGTGACCAAATTTTGCTTGAAGGTTCACTAAAATGACAAAATTTGACCTTGGCACCTTAACATCACCTTGTAAGAGCATGTTTGATCACTGGAGGAAGGCTGCAAAGACTGACACTAACAGAATCCATGTAACATCACTTAAAATATCCCATCAACCAAGACAACTACTACAACATTGTTGGCCATACAAAGGACAAGTGTTGTAAGTTGCATCTAGAGCTAAACCAAAAGAACAAAAAGAAAGACTAAGAGAGGAATAATATCATGTTCACTTATTCAAGAAACCAAATTGAAATCAGCTAAGACACATGGATGAGAAAACAATTTGTACATTAGTGCATAAGGAGTTGAATCCAACTATAATTTAGTAACAAGAAGACAAAGAAATTACCAAACTCTTCCATATAAAGACAAGTGTCAAGAAGAAAAATATTAATGCTTTGTTTGATTCAAGATCATAGGCGAATCTAATTGCAGCAGAGTTGTTCAAGGAATTAGGATTTGAATTTCATGATCATCCAAGCCCATGTCCACTAGGATGGGTAAATAAGGATGTAGAGTTGAAGGTAAAATAACATTGCAAAATTGGATTTTCCATCGATTCTAATTTTATTAATGAAGTAGAACTAGATGTGGTTCCCCTTGATGTATCAAGAGTCGTGTTTGGGAGTTCCTAAATGTACATGTGAGAGGTAATATTCATGTGGAAAGCCAACCAATATCGTCTTTCCAAGGATGTGAAATCATTAACCAGAAATGAGCACAAAGGAAAGTTGAAAAATTCACTGGTAACTTTAGACTAAGCCACGAAATTCATTATTTCGAGGAAGAAGTATTTTTTATTGTTTTTAATAAAAAAACATTCTGTAGAAGAGTTAGTAAGAGGAAAGGCCTCCTTAGATGGGTGTACTAAGAAAAAAACAATTGGAAGAGTTACTACAGGAATACAGGGACGTGTTCCAAGAGCCTAAAGAGTTAGCACCTCCGAAGGAAGTGGAGGATGATATCCAACTATTTTCAAGCTCCCCATTACCAAACATTAGGCTACAGATGCAATTCACTATAGAATCAAGTGATTTGAAGAAATAGTTGCAGCGGCTACCGGAATATAGTGTCATTCAACTGAGTACATCAGCATGTGGGTAACCCATCATCATTGTGAAAAACAAGGATAAGACTTATTAGATTTGTATATATTGCAGGACGTTGAACAAAAAAATGCTCAAGAACAGGTACCCCATACCCAAGATAAATGATATTTTGGAACAATTATAGTAATAAAAATACTTCACCAAGCTATAATTAAAGTTTGGATATAACCAAGCTTGAGTCATAGAATAAGATGCCTAGAAGACTCCTTCCAGACCATACAAGTTTTGTATGAGTGGTTAGTCATTCCATTTGGCATATTCAATGCACCACTTAAATTTATGACATTGATGAATGATGTATTGATCCTTTTTATAGATTCATTTGTTATTGTCTATTTGGAGATTAAATGAGTATACATTTCTACCTAGGGGGAGCACATCTCACATTTTACACAAGTGCTAGAGACATCAAATAGGCACGAACTACTCTGAAATCTCAAGAACTGTGAGTTTTCATAGTAGTATATGGTGTATATAGTGATCTGAAAATGGTCTGCATAACTTGTATGTATTTCAAGAACCTACCACTCAGTTTAAATTAAAATGATCTAGCTTGTACTTGACAATTTTGCGGAATTATTTACTTGAAAGTGGTGTATAAATTTTTATTTTTTATGTGGCTTAACTTCATTTTTTCTTGCTGTAATTTAACATGTATGATAGGAACATATTGTAGAAAATAATAATTCAAACACAACATCAATTTTAATCTAGGAGTTCACCCGAAATCTCGTGGGCTACGTCTCCTTTGAGCTTTCTCATCATGACTTAGCTCTTTGGGATTATGGTAAGTTTTTTTACATGTAAATACTTAATTCCAATGAATATAAAAATGATCCAAAGGACTGAAAATACCATAAATATCCCTCAATTGGTTGTCCAAACTCTGAAAAACAACTTTAGGCTCTTGTTGACACGACTCCTTTTGTCGGTGCACTAAGCTACTATGAGCTTCTAAATGGCACAAACTCCCTCAGAAATATATTTATGTCACTGAAACCACTCCTGATGTATCCAATATACATCAGACATCAAATATCAATTGATAAATTGCTCAAATTGAGCATTGCATTCCCCAAATAGGCTATCTCCACGGTTTGCACAAGGCTGAACACAACTTCACATCAGCTTTTCGATATCTTTAAGTTCTCAAAATGTTCTTACACCACTTTCATTGGTTCCAAAATGACTAAAATAGTCACGATAGAGTTCTGGTTCATCAAAAATAGCCTCCGGTTGCTCCAGTTTTGCCTCAATCACCTATCGGTACCCCCTGGCACTAGGGTTAATGAAAATGCCTCTGCTAAGTTTTCAACCTTTAAAAGTCTTTAAAACTTTCTAAAACCTCTATAAATATATTCAGAATGATTTTTTCAGTCAATAATGACCATTGGTTCACTGCAAATGGTCTCAAATAGCTCTTTCTAAGCCCTGCATTGCTGCTGGCAAAAGCTGGCACTAATGACCCCTAGAAATTTACTGAAGTTTTTCAGCCTTCAAATGTTCTCTACAGGCTCTAGAAACCATCTCATCAGATTTAGAACATCTGAATTATCCAATTTAGACTATTGGAACTCTAGAAAAGGACCCTAACTCCCCTTGTTAGGCCTCAAAATTAATTTGTCTCATGGTGGCCCGCATGGCCCCTTCATATTCCCTAAAGACATCGTTGCTGAAGATGACCTTTGTTGGTCCTCAAACCTGTTCCAAAGTACTCAAGAGGTCAAAGAGACCCAAAATTGACCAACATTTCTTCCAATTTGGTTCAATAATGAGGAATTTATGACCAAAACAACTTTGCCCCAATTTCCTCCACTAAATGTGGGGCAACTGCCAGTTAACTCCACTAAAAGTGAAAGTCCACCTAAATTTGGGAGTGGCTCCAGAATCTCCGCCATATTAAAATCCAATTAAATAAAGCTTAATTAAATATTAAACCTGAGATTAGGCTCCTTAAGCGCTCTTAACATTAAGCTCCCACACTGGTCATATGGTGAGGCTCCATGGGAGGAGGGCTGGCTCCTCCATGCTCCGCTGGACCCACTTGGAATTCAAAGTGCAATAACTTCTTCATGTGGTGTCTGTTTCTCGAACCATTTACGAAGCCAAAATCAGGAAGAAGAGACCTATGCAACCATCTAGGTTTCAACCCAATCTTATAACTTTGAATTCTGAGATCATCCTTAGGTCCTTGATCCAGTTCTGATCACACCTCCCAAATGAGAAGCGTTTGGACCCCAAAAGCTCTCCGGAATACTGAAACTAATATGTACATCAAACGAGAGGACTACACCGTCTTCTCTTAAGCCTCCAAACACTTGCCCTGCATGGCTAATGACTTTGAACCACATCTAGAAAGCAATTCACACTTCCCTTCCTCTATGCTTATCCTCCCGTCAAGAGCTGCCTTTCTTGCACTCACTTAGAAAATTTTTGGAGAGAAATTTGCAGAATGAAACTGTACATTGCTACCTTCATCAAATATCCAAGGTTTCTCAAACATAAGTCATGCAACATGTGACATAAACAACAAGTCGTCATAAAATGTGCTATACAATTGACACAAAATCAATGTAAAAAGTGTGCAACACAAACGACACAAGTTGACAAACATGTGCGACAAAATCGACACAAGTCGATAAACAACATGATACATCTTGACAAACACATGTGCATGTATCAATGTACAATGAACCTATTTACAGTTTTCTATTTACACATACAACTTCCATGCACATGTACACCTTCAACTCTTCTTTTCAAGTAAAAACAAGTACATAATCCCTAAAACATGTGGGTGACTATAAGAGCTAAACTAAAAGATATTTCTGCAATATAAGTGAGTATCATACTCATCTTTTACACCTCCATGGCAAAATTTTGCAACAACAAAGAAATTCATTCAACTGAACCGCACTTATATGCAATCTTGCATCAAAATTTTCAACAGAAATACATGCATTCAACCAAAATGTGCATATGTAAAAAGGAGTATTCCTTACTATGTTAAGAAGTCCATCCACTTCTTTCCAAGCCACCTCCATGGCGACTTTTGCTACTGCAACACTTGTTCGTGTGAATCTTCCATTTTCACATCGATAATGGAATCCTTAGTTCCACTTGCGCCAATCTTTCTGTCATCTTGCTGCATGTGCTTTGGACGACTAGTTGGATGCAAATTCCAACAATGAGAAACATCATGTCCCTTATTTTGGCAATATGTGCAAAACTTATTCACCTTCTTTGAAAATTTTCTTTGCCTCATCTAATTCCTGTATGCTTTCTTCTTCATCCAGCATCTCGAAACATGATGGTTAAATCGACCACAATATGTACAACAAATATTTCTTCCATTTTGTTCTTTCCAAGACTTAGCTAAACAATAGCTACCCCAAATCTCAAGCAACAATCAGTTTGCAAATAGTAAAACAGTCAATCTTTTACACTGTTTAAACACCTTTCAAGCTATAAAAGCAAGCAACTGCTATGTCAGTCAAGCAACCAAGTGCTCTGATATCAACCTGATCTGAAAATGGTCTGGATAACTTGTATGTATTTCAAGAACCTACCACTCAGTTTAAATTAAAATGATCTAGCTTGTACTTGACAATTTTATTTTTTACTTGAAAGTCGTGTATGAATTTTTACTTTTTATGTGTCTTAACTTCATTTGTCTCGTTGAATACGATCTCCTTTGAGCTTTGTCATCATAACTGACTCTTTAGTTATAGTGTCTTTTTACAGTAAATAAATGATTCAATGAATACAAAAATGATCCAAGGTACATCATAAATATCCCTCAATTGGTTGTCAACTCTAAGCAGTTTAGCTCTGTTTGGCCTGTTACTTAATGTCGATTGCACCTAGCTACTCGACTTCGTGGCTCAAGCTCCTCATCTCTTTATCCCATGAAACCACTCTGATGTATCCAGCCTTGCTCCTTACATCAAATATCTACTCAATAATTTCTCTGGGAGTGACCTTGCATTTCACAAATAATTCTTCCAGGTTATTGAAACACACAATTTCCACATAGGTTGCCAGGCTCTAGAAGCTCTAAACCCTAAACCACTTCCGTGGTTTAGCCCCTTTCAATCATCCAGATGAGAGTTGGTTCTTATAAAATAGCCTCTGGCCTGTCATTTACCTCGATCCTGTTTTATAGCACTAGGGTTAATGAAAATGTCTTTGATGAGTTTTCGACCTCTAAAAGTCCTTAAAACTTGTTGAAACATTTGTAAATATACAGAATGATTTTTTCAGTCAAGAATGACCACTGGTTCACTGCAAATGGTCTCAAATAGCTCTTTCTAAGCCCTGCACTGCTGCTGGAAAAAGCTGGCACTAATGACCCCTGGAACTTTACTGAAGAATTTCGGCCTTCAAATGTTCTCTACAGTCTCTTCAAACCATTTCATCAGATTTAGAACATCTGAATTATCCAATTTAGACTATTGGAACTCTGGAAAAGAACCCTAAATCCCTTGGTTAGGCCTCAAACTTAATTTGTCTCATGGTAGCCCTCATGGCCCCTTCATCTTCCCTGAAGCAATTTCTGCTGAAGATGAACTCTGTTAGTCCTCAAACCTATTCCAAAGTATTCAGGAGGTCGAAGAGACCCAAAATTGACCAAAATTTCGTCCAATTTGGTTCAATAATGAGGAAGTTATTACCAAAACAACTTTCCCCAATTTCCTCCACTAAATGTGGGGCAACTACCAGTTAACTCCACTAAAAGTGGAAGTCCGCCTAAATTTGGGAGCACCTGAGCCAGAATTTCTGCCATATTAAAATCTACTTAACTGAAGATTAATTATATATTAAACCTGAGATTAGGCTCCTTAAGTGCTCTTAACATTAGGCTCCCACACTGGTCATATGATGAGGTTCCATGGGAGGAGGGTTGGCCCCTCCGTGCTCCGCCGGACCCACTCGGCATTCAAAGTGCAATAAATTATTCATATGGTGTCTGTTTCTCGAACCATTTATGGTGCCTAAATCAGGAAGAAGATACCTATGCAACCATCTGGGTTTCAACCCAATCTTGTAACTTTGAATTTTGATCTCATCCTTAGGTCCTTGATCCAGTTTTGATCACACCTCCCAAATGAGAAGCTTTTGGACCCCAAAAGCTCTCTGGAATACTGAAACTAATCTTTATAGAAAATGAGAGTACTGCACCCTCTTCTCTTCAGCCTCCAAGCACTTGCCCTGCATGGCTAATGACTTTGAACCACAACTAGAAAGCAATTCACACTTCCTTTCCTCAATGCTTATCCTCCTGTCAAGAGCTGCCTTTCTTGCACTCACTCAGAAAAATTCTGGCGAGAAATTTGAAAAAGGAAACTATACATCGCTACCTTGATCAATGATCCAAGGTGGTTCAAACATAGGTTGTGAAACATGCGACATCAACAACCAGCCATCATAAAATGTGCTAAATCAATGTAAAAGGTGTGCAACACAAACGACACAAGTCAAAAAACATGTGTGACACAATCAACACAAGTCCATAAACAACATGATACATCTTGACAAACACATGTGCATGTATCAATATACAATGAACCTATTTATAGTTCACTATTTGCACATAGAACTTCCATGCACATGTACACCTTCAACTCTTTTTTTCAAGTACCAACAAGTAAATAATCCCTAAAACATGTGGGTGACTATAAGAGCTGAACTAAAAGATATATCTACAATGTAAGTGAGTATCATACTCATCTTTTACACCTCCACGACGAAATTTTGCAACAACAAAGAAATTCCTTCAACTGAACCGCATTTATATGCAATCTTGCATCAAAATTTTCAACAGAAAGACATGCATGCAACCGAAATGTGCATATGTACAAAGGATTATTTCTTACTGTGTTAAGAAGTCCAACCACTTCTTTCCAAGCCACCTCCATGGTGACTTTTGCTGCCACAACACTTCTTCATGTGAATCTTCCATTTTCACATCAATAATGGAATCCTTAGTTCCATTTGTGCCAATATTTCTATCCTCTTTCTGCATGTGCTTTGGACGACTAGTTTGATGCAAAGTCCAACAATGAGAAACATCATGTCCCTTCTTTTGGAAATATGTGCAAAACCTTATGCACCTTCTTTGAAAATTGTCTTTGCGTCATCTACTTCCTGTATTCATTCTTCTTCATCCAACATCTCGAAACATGATGGTTAAATCGACCACAATATGTACAACAAATATTTCTTCCATTTTTTTCTTTCCAAGACTTAGCTAAACAATAGCTACCCCAAATCTCAAGCAAAAATCAGTTTGCAAATAGTAAAACAGTCAATCTTTTACACTGTTTAAATACCTTTCAATCTATAAAATAAAGAAACTATTATTTCAATCAAGAAACCAAGTGCTCTAATACCAACCTGATCTGAAAATGGTCTGGATAACTTGTATGTATTTCAAGAACCTACCACTCAGTTGAAATTAAAATGATCTAGCTTGTACTTGAAAATTTTATGGAATTATTTACTTGAAAGTGGTGTAAGAATTTTTACTATTTATGTGTCTTAACTTCATTTGTTCTTACTATAATTTAACATGTATGATAGCAACATAATCCAAAAAATAATCATTCAAACACAACAACAATTTTAATCTAGGAGTTCACCCAAAATCTCGTGGGCTACGTCTCCTTTGAGCTTTGTCATCATGACTCAGCTCTTTGGGATTATGGTAAGTTTTTTTACATGTAAAAACTTAGTTCCAATGAATACAACAATGATCCAAAGGACTAAAAATACCATAAATATCCCTCAATTGGCCGTCCAAACTCTGAAAAACAGCTTTAGGGTCTTGTTGACATGACTCCTTCTGTCGGTGCACTAAGCTACTCTGAGTTTCAAAATGACACAAACTCCTTCAAAAATCTGTTTATGTCACTGAAACCACTCCTAATGTATCCAATATACATCAGACATCAAATATCAACTGATAAAATTCTCAAATTGAGCATTGCATTCCCCAAATAGGTTATCTCCACGGTTTGCCCAAGGCTTCCCACAACTTCACATCAGCTTTTCGAGCTCTAGAAGTTCTCAAAATGTTCTGAAACCACTTCCATTGGTTCCAAAATGACTGAAATAGTCAATATAGAGTTCTGGTTCATCAAAAATAGCCTTTGGCTACTCCGGTTTTGCGTCAATCACCTATTGGCACCCCTCGCGCTAAGGTTAATGAAAATGCCTCTGCTGAGTTTTTAACCTCTTCAAGTATTTAAAACTTGTTGAGACCTCTGTAATTATATAGAATGATTTCTTCAATCAATAATGACCACTGGTTCATTGCAAATGGTCTTGAATAGCTCTTTCTAAGCCCTGCACTGCTGCTGGCAAAAGCTGGCACCAATGACCCCTGGAACTTTACTGAAGCTTTTCGGCCTTCAAAATTTCTCTAAAGGCTCTACAAACCATCTCATCAGATTCATAAAATATGAATTATCTAATTTATACTATTGGTACTCTAGAAAAGGACCCTAACTCCCCCAGTTAGGCCTCAAACTTAATTAGTCTCATGGTGGCCCTCGTGGCCCCTTCATCTTCCCTGAAGTAATCACTACTGAAGGTGACCTCTGTTAGTCCTCAAACCTATTCCAAAGTATTTAGGAGGTCAAGGAGACCCAAAATTGACAAAAAAAATTTCCAATTTGGTTCAATAATGAGGAAGTTATGACCAAAACAACTTTGCCCCAATTTCCTCCACTAAATGTGGGGCAACTTCCAGTTAACTCCACTAAAAGTGGAAGTCCACCTAAATTTGGTAGTGCCTCTAGAATCTCCGCCATATTAAACTCCACTTAACTAAAGCTTAATTAAATATTAAACCTAAGATTAGGTTCCTTAAGTTCTCTTAACATTAAGCTCCCACATTGGTCATATGATGAGGTTCCATGGGAGGAGGGTTGGCCACTCCATGCTCCGCCGGACCCACTCGGCATTCAAAGTGAAATAACTTCTTCATAGAGTTTCTGTTTCTCGAACCATTTACGGCACCTAAATCAGGAAGAAAATACCTATGTAATGATCTTGGTTTCAACCCAATCTTCTAACTTTGAATTTTGAGCTCATCCTTACATCCTTGATCTAATTCTAATCACACCTCCCAAATGAGAAGCTTTTGGACCCCAAAAGCTCTCTAGAATACTGACACTAATCTGTACAGCAAATGAGAGTACTGCACCCTCTTCTCTTTAGCCTCCAAACACTGTCCCTGCGTGACTAATGACTTTGAACCACAACTAGAAAGAAATTCACACTTCCCTTCCTCGATGCTTATCCTCCTGTCAATAGCTGCCTTTCTGGCACTCACTCAGAAAATTTATGGCGAGAAATTTGCAGAAGGAAACTATACATCACTGCCTTGATTAATGATCCAAGGTGGCTCAAACATAAGTCGTGCAACATGAGATATCAACAACAAGCCGTCATAAAGTGTGCTATACAATTGACACAAAATCAATGTAAAGATATACAGCACAAGCAGCCATAATCATTAATCGTAATGAACCTAAATGGAAACTGGGTAAATAAACAACAAATAAATGTAAATATGTAAACTTACATGTGCATGTATCAATGTACAAAAAATGAACCTATTTAGGTTCCAAATATTTTGCACATGCTTACGCACATGCTTCACCTTCAACTCTTCTTTTAAAGTACCAACAAATTACATAATCCCTAAAACATGTGGGTGGCTATAAAGTTGAACAAAGATATTGCTACATTATAAGTAGGTATCATACTCATCTTTTACCTCCATGGTGAAATTTTGCAACAACAAAGAAATTCCTTCAAGTAAGACAGTTTATATAAATGCCATCAATTTTCAACAAAAATACATTTTATACAACAAAATGTGCTATATAAAGGATTATTTCACTGTTGGGAATTATCACTTTTCAAACCCTCCATATAGGCACATGTAACACTTCATATGAATGTACCATTTTCACATTATACGAATGGAATCCTTAGTTCCACTTGCGCTAATATTTCTTTCCTCTTGTTGCATGTGCTTTGGACGACTAGTTGGATGAAAATTCCAACAATGAGAAACATCATCTCCCTTCTTTTGGCAATATGTGCAAAACTTATGCACCTTCTTTGAAAATTTTCTTTGCCTCATCTGCTTCCTGTATGCTTTCTTCTTCATCCAGCATCTCGAAACATGATGGTTAAACCGACCACAATATGTACAACAAATATTTCTTGCATTTTTTTCTTTCCAAGAGATAGCTAAACAATAGCTACCCCAAATCTCAAGCAACAATCAGTTTGCAAATAGTAAAACAGTCAATCTTTTCTTTAAGCACGCTGTAATCTATAAAAGCAAAAGAAAATATTACTTAATAAATCAGAAACCAAAATTGTCATGCAGAAACGATGCGGGAAGTAGTGGATAACATGTATATTTCAAGAACTGCCCACTCGGTTAAATTAGTAGTCTGTAACCCTTCAGCAGCAGTTTTAAGATTATTTACTTGAAAGTGGTGTATTAATTTTTACTATTTATGTGTCTTAACTTTATTTGTTCTTGCTGTAATTTAGCATGTATGATAACAAAATAATGCAACAAATAATCATTCAAACACAACATCAATTTTAATCTAGGAGTTGACCCGAAATCTCGTGGGATACGTCTCCCTTGAGGTTTGTCATCATGACTCAGCTCTTTGGGATTATGGTAAGTTTTTTCACAAGTAAATACTTAATTCCAATGAATAAGAAAATGATCTAAAGGACTGAAAATACCATAAATATCCCTCAATTGGCTATCCAAACTCTGAAAAACATCTTTAGGCTCTTGTTGACACGACTCCTTCTATCGGTGCACTAAAATACTCTGAGCTTCTAAATTGCAACAACTCCTTCAAAAATATGTTTCTGTCACTGAAAAAACTCCTAATGTATCCAATATACATCAGAAATCAAATATCAACTGATAAATTACTTAAATTGAGCACTGCATTCCCCAAATAATCTATCTCCTTGGTTTGCCCAGGGCTGCCTAGAACTTCACATCAACTTTTAGAGCTCTATAATTTCTCAAAATGTTCTGAAACCACTTCCATTGGCTCCAAAATGATTGAAATATTCAAGATAGAGTTTTGGTTCATCAAAAATAACCTCTAACTGCTCCGGCTTCACCTCTATCACCTATTAGCACCCCTTGGCACTAGGGTTAATGAAAATGTCTCTGCTAAGTTTTTGACCTCTAAAAGCCTTTAACACTTGCTGAAACCTTTGTAAATATATTTATAATTATGTTTTCAGTCAAGAATGACCACTGGTTCACTACAAATGGTCTCAAATAACTCTTTTTAAGCCATGCACTGTTGCTGGAAAAAGATAACACTAATGCCCCTGGATATTTACTGAAGCTTTTTGGCCTTCAAACGTTCTCTATAGGCTCCAAAAACCATCTCATCGGATTTAGAACATCTGAATTATCCGATTTAGACTATTGGAGCTCTGGAAAATGACTCTAACTCCCCTGGTTAGGCCTCAAACTGAATTTGTCTCATGGTGGTCCTCATGGCCCCTTCATCTTCCCCGAAGAAAAGGATGCTAAAGATGACCTCTATTCATCCTAAAACATATTACAAAGTGTTCAGGAGGTCAAAGAGACCTAAAATTGACCAAACTTTCATCCAATTTAGTTCAATAATGAGGAAGTTATGACCAAAACAAGTTTGCCCCAATTTCCTCCACTAAATGTAGGGCAACTGCAAGTTAACTCAACTAAAAGTGGAAGTCTGCCTAAATTTGGGAGTGCCTCCAGAATCTCTGCTATATTAAACTCCACTTAAATGAAGCTTAATTAAATATTAAACCTAATATTAGGCTCCTTAAGCGCTCTTAACATTAAGCTCCCACACTGGTCATATGATGAGGTTCCATGGGAGGAGGGTTGGCCCCTCCATGCTTTGTCAGACCCACTTGGCATTCAAAGTGCAATAACTTCTTCATACGGTGTCCGTTTTTTGAACCGTTTACGGTGCCAGAACAGGAAGACAAGACCTATGCAACCATCTTGGTTTCAACCCAATCCTATAACTTTGAATTTTGAGCTAATCCTTAGGTCGTTGATCCAGTTCTGATCATATAGGGTATGTGATAGGTGAAGGAGAGCTAAACATAGATCCTACCAAGATGGAGGCCATCATGAAATGGATGGTACCTACAAATGTTTCTAAGGGAAATAGTTTCATTGGGGAAACATAATACTTGAGGAACTTCATAGCCTAATTTTCGGTAGTATAAAAAATACTCCATGCCATAACAACAAGTGGCAAGATTTTCTAGTGGGGAAAAGGTAAGTATATGTCTTTTGAGGAGCTAAAAAAGAAGATCATTCAAGCACTAGTTCTAACAATACCAAAATTTCAACAACCCTTTGAAGTGGATACAAATGCTAGTGGGTATGTTTTGGAAGCAGTATTGATGTAGGGTGGAAAGCTTGTATGCTACCATTATGAATTATTTCATGGGACAGTTCTTAATTACCCTACCTCTGACAAGCATATTTATGCCCTCATGCAAGTTGTGAAGAAGTGGAAGAACCATCTGATGGGAAATGAGATAGTAATCCACACAGTTCACCAACCACTATAGGACCTATAGGCTTAGATTAAGCTACATCAGAGCAAGAATTACAATTGGATGGGGTTTATACAACAATTTAATTTGGTGAAAAAGTACAAGAAGGGTAGCACAAACAAGTTGGAAAACATGCTCCCAAGGCCACCCACATCAAGGATAAAAACATTGGAGACACTTATGCAGATGGCACCATTCACACATGATTCATATAGAGAGACATAGTCAAAGGATGAGGACTTTAAGGACGTGTTTCATTAGTTGTAGAGTCATATTTATGTACACGATGGAAACATCGTCGTTGACTACCATATTTGGGATGGGTTACTTTGCATGATGGATAATCTATGTGTTCCTAAGGGTGAGTGAATTCAGTTGATTAAAGAGATTCACACCTCCAAGGTTGTAGGGAACTTTGGTGTAGGATAAACCATGGCTAGCTTGCAGAGGTATGTGTATTAGCCCACGATGCGAAAATGGGTATCATAAGAAGATGCATACTTTATTTTACAAGCAATCCCATGAATAGGATATAAAGTCTATATCATCCCTTACCTATAACCACTTGTCTTTGGGAAATCATTTCCATGGAATTTGTGGGAGGTTTACCAAAAAATAGTAAGGGACATGACTACCTTTTCATGGTATTTGATAGGTTTAGAATAATGCGTGTCCTGATACCTTGTAAAAGTACCATCATTGGGAAAGAAGCAACAAACTTGTAAACAAGGTATGGAAACTATTTCTAGGATTCATAATGTGGTAAACTTAGAAGGAAAGAAATCAATAAATCTTCCAATGCAAATCATCCTCCCTCAATACCATCTAGCACTCCATCATCATAAAATTAGAGAAAAATATATTTTTATCCCCTTCACTAATTAATATTGGGAGTGTAATATGTTATCACTCTGCGAGATTCCTAAGGCTGAACAAGGAATCCCAACAAAGGTAACCACAGACCAAGATTTTGACTTGATAGCTAGCCCTATAAGGTTGGAGAGGGCTCTCTCCAAAAAGGTCACAACTAGGAGGGTTGGGTAAATTAGGGTTTTTAGGCTAGATATATAGTGCAATGGGTTGTTTGAATTTGATTTGGTTGGGGAATCACTGGATGAAGGAATTAGGTCAAGGAAAGCTAGGTAAAGGAAAATGAGTTAGGGTTGCAGGGATCAATGGGGCAAGGTAGGTATAATGCTTATCACTTGAAGAGGATTGTTATGGAATAGTGTTTAAGATCAAATAAAGCTAATAAAATCATAGGAGATGTATTTTTCTCAGATAGAAGAAGATGAAAAAAATATGATCAGTTACCCAAAACAGAGCATGTGCAAAACATGTATTCTAGTTATCTAACTTGTAAAATATCATAACATAGAAATGAAGTGAACATGAATAAAATACTTTCAAAAATATGATACTGAAGAATAAACAATGATAGACATTCTATACCACAAGTATCCCATAAAATTAGTTGCAACTCCTCTTTATTAGCTTGTCCAAACTAAGTACAAAGTTTCGTTGATCAACTAGAAAGCATCAAATTGATTCCAACCCTTCACTAGTGTGAAGAAAAGAGTTAAATACACATCAAAACAAGCTTCACCCATCCTCATGGGTTGAATCCATGAGGTGAGGATGAGATCCAAAAAATGTTGAACTAAAAACTGAAGTGTATGAGGGTCCAAGTGACTCACTCCTCATTACATTGAACTGATTCATCATGACTCATTAAGGACTTTAACCCTATGAATCTACCCTAGGTAATTTTACCATGATAAATTACATGATTATAAAGAGGATTTTCTAAAGAAAAGTAAAAACTTGAGAGAAAATTTGAAAAAATTAGCAAACTTGACATTTGTGCTATTCATTGTGCATCTATGCCATATATTGTGCATTTGTTCCCTCTATGTTCAGGGCCAGTTTTTTAGGTCTTCCTGATGTCCAAATTGGGCCCAGGATAGCTCGTTGGAAATTCATGTCTATCCTCTTTCCAAATATGCCTTAAGTCCTAAAAATCGAAGTCATTGGCCCCCTCAAAAGTCTAATCTCCCAAGACTTGTATTTGCGCAGAGCCAAGGTGAAAAAAGGGGCAAAAAGGTCATTTTTAGGTGGTGTTTTGGGATTTTCACCCATAAAAAAGCAAACCAAGGCTGGAAAAATGGCTTTATGAGATGTATGAGTTGTTATGAATCCAATGGTTCCCTCCTTCTCCTCAAAGAGTGTTCCAATTATTTGTGTAGTGCCTAGGGTGTTGCGCAAATGCCCAATTTTCTACTAATTAAAAGCCTCAAAAAAACATACAGTTTTCCAGAATTTGAAAAAAGTTGCAAAATTCCTCAAAATTGTTGGAATGGCTAAGGTAGGTGTGTCGAAGCTTGTAGGGAAGCCTCAGCAAGGATGTCCAACTTTTTCTCCTCTTGCTTGGTCAAATCTTCAATTTTGGCATTGGCTCTTTTGAGCTTGGCCAATGCAATTTTCTCTTTCCAGACATGAAGTTTGTCCTTCTTCCTTAATAGTTCATTATCCATATTGGCCTTTTCTAGCAGCTTCTCCAAGTGTAGATTGGCTCTATCAAGCCATGGATCCCTATTCTAATTGATTGCTATGGCAAGCTGCACATTTAGGGTTAGCTGGTCAACTAGCTCAACTTCGCTTTGTCTCTCTAGAGATAGAGCTCTTTTCAGCCCTCTAGCTCTAGGTCTCTACCTTGGTACCTATTCTTCTTCCTCCTCAAGAAAACCATACTTCTCCAATTCTTCATCTAGCATTGATTTGGCCTTATGAGCCTCCCTTTGAGAAGTGAAATAATTCACCTCATCAATGACCTATTTGGTCTTCAACTGCTCATTTTCTTTCTCAAGAAAGTGAATCACATATCTAGCCCTGTCAATATTAGTTTGAATTTCACTAATATTGGCATCCTTACCTTTGATTCTGCATTTGTGATTTTGTCTTCTTCATCTTTTTCTAGGTCAAAAATCTAAAATTCATGCTCTATTTCATGACTGTCCTCCTCATCATGAATGAGTGCCTCAATGACATTTTATTTACCTTTATCCACCTATTGTGTTGATGTTGAAGGAATGGACCCTTTCACTCCAAGTGGATAAAACACATGCCTATAGCCTCTCTAGTAGGTTTTTGGCAATGACTCAACCTCAACCAAACTAACCCACTTAGGCTCAATGTCATATATCCTACTAGGTGACCCAAAATCAGGATGAGATGGATATGAAGGGTTATGATGAGATGGAGATGAAGGAGGTGAAGAGGACTGATCTAATGATGATGAGTGAATCATGGGCTGAGATGATGAAGGGACATCTTGTGCATGCTGAATGGATGGCTTAATGAAGATATCATTTGCTATGAAGGTGCTCAATGAAATGTTCAATTGATCAAGATTGTGGAGGACTATGATTTTTATGAGGGAAAGATGGAATAGGATTTTCATTTGATGTTCATAATCCTTATTCTAAGAAATGTATGACATATTTTCTATACTCTGGAAAATATAATAGGGTATGTTAAGCATCCTTACCCTAGTAAATTGCATCAAGAGCCGGATGTGATAGGAATAGAGCCTTGAAAATCTGCCTTCACATGAGAAATATTTCATTATAATCTTCATCATAGGTGCATATTTGTCCAAGAGGTGTGAAAAAGGGAAGAATCTCCTTGTTTGATTTTGATGTCTTGGTTTGAGGAAGAAGTCATAATCCTGTTTCTTCAATCTACCTTTCTTGAACCATTTCTCCCCAACATTAGGGATCCTTGTATCATCTGAAATGACAGTAGTATATAAGGTAAAAGTGACCCCAAATAATTTAACTTGATTGTCATGGAGTCTTGATATAAACAGTCTATTTAGCATGGGGTTGTGCTTAACCCTCTTAACTTTCTCACAAAAATCATAGCAGTCAACATGTTTAAAGCATGTGACAGTCAATGGAGAAGCTAAGAGTTCTTTGGTGTTAGCAGGCTCAAGTCTGAGCAATCTTCCTCCTCTCTTTGACCTCCTTATTTATGTTTCCTCTACTTTGGTGAATGTTGTGTTTTCCTCTTCTGTTGCCATGGTATTTTTGTTTAAAACCTTAGGGATTAGGGAAGGAAAATGGGATACGGATATCGGAAAGGAAAACTGATGGAGATCTCTGATAGGGATATGTGATATGGGAAGGGGATAGGGAGTAATGTTTAGGGATATGAGGAATAGGGAAGGGAATATGAGAAAGAATGATGGGAATTAGGATTTAGGAGCCTAGGTTTAGAATAGCACCTAGGGCTTAGGGTTTTAAGAATTAGTAACTTAGGGATGGGATTCATGATGACAGGGTTTAGGGAATGAATTTTAAGATTGCAGGGATGGTATGGAGTGTAAGAGAAGTGGATTTTTTCTAATTATGGGTGAAAGGTAGAAAACTAGGGTTTTGCTTCACGAAAAATACCAAATTACAACCTCAATTGCAAACTTGAACACATATAACTTTGAAAAGATGATTTTGATGGAAAATTCCTCTGACTAGATTGCTAGAGGTGAATGGTTGAGTTGAGAATCTTTGGGAGGTAGTTTCTGATCATTTGGATGGTTTGGTAAGTTTGTTGGTCATTTATGCCATCAACAACATGTTTGTACCCTCTTTTAAGGATATTTTTTCCCTGTTCAACTGATTTTCACCCTCTAGAATGTATTTTCACCCTCCTTTCAGGATATTTGCACCCTTGCTTATCCTCCTTTGCCAATTTTGCTCAGAATTTCAAATTTTTTGGCTGTTGGAGTGCTGGCTCAATATTTTAAAGAGGCAAATGAATATGATTTGATATCTTTAGTCATAAATAACAAAGTGAATTTGAATTTAAATTTAAAAACCCACTTTTATAATGTCTTTTTTCACTTTTCTGAATCATTTGCTGATTACCCTTTTCATCTGACCTTTCTCTCTTGCACGATGACGTTGTTGGATTTTGTCACTTCTCTCCTTCATTTTGACATGTGTATTTTGATTTGGTAGCTAAGGATTGAAATTATTACATATAGAAAATATAAAATTACATAGGAAATTAAAAATAAAATACATCTCCGTTTTCATATCAAAATGCCATTTTGATATGAAAATCATAAAAAATCAGATTTACAAATTTAAAATTATGATATTTACATGTTGATGATCTTCTGCAGGTGAAAATAAAATGTTTATTGAGTCTCCCTCACACATTTTGTTGACTTTATTGAGATGAAATGGTGCATGTTTGGACCTTGAGCTTTGAAACCTAATGTCTTAATGGGACCTTGAATGACCTAACTTCCATGATTGAATTTACTAATATAAGACATAGTGAAATTAGCTTTTCAAAAGTGTTCTTATGCTCAGAAAGACATGAAGGTGAGCCAAAAAATTGTGAGTTTCTTAGGGAGAGTGAAGTTTTATGGCTAGGGCTACCATTAGTGAAACAATTTTTAGCATGACCTAATGGAGTGATATAAAAATTTCAGAGTTAAACACCTAAAATGAGAATGAAATGAGTGATTTTGATCACTGATGGTAGAATGCATATTCTTACACTAACATAATAAACAAGAAAAATGAATCATTCACAATATAAACCTTAAAATAAATGTTTTTTAGCCCATATTTACCTCCCCAAACACAGAAGATAAAGTCCTATCCATTAGTCCCCTCCCTTAGTTAGCTTTACAAATATCAAGTTTCATAATGCCTCAAAGGAAAATCTACATCCTTCCAACTTTGGTGGACTATTCAATATTTCCTCAGGAAAATGAATGCAAATTTACGTAGGAAATATACACATTGAAAGTAACAAATCTATAATACTATTTTCACTACAACAAGGTCAAATAATCATAACACACAGGAAAATTTTTTACAAGTCAATAATAGAAGGTGACACCCAAAAAACAACTATGAAGATAAAATACTACAACATGAACCGTGCCCTTTCAAAATGGCAAAGAGTTGGTGACAAAATTCAAGTTTAGGAAATGTGATGTATTTTTTAGAAGGAATTTTTACTTCCATTCTCTCTTATGTCAGAAGATATGACAATAGGATTGTATAAAATTTAGCCAATATTGGACAAAGATTGGAATCAAAATATTCAAAATGCTTTACGATCTGAACGCAACAAATTACCTAACAAGCATTATGCTCCCCATGATGGGTTCTTAGAAGTGGGATAGTAGGCCACAAATTTAAATGCTAGCCAGCTCCATAAATGATGGGGTTTGTATGCCACCCAAATGGAAGTATGCATGCGATATGTAGTGTATCTTGATGGTGGAACATAAGGCAAAGGAGCATGTGAACAATTCCATTAAGGTAATTGGTGTGATAGGTTAATCCAAAAGAACAACAAACCATGGAGGTTGCATTTGATTTCCCCCGGTATAACTACACCAATACTAATGGAAAAGCATAGTAATTATGATAGAAATTGGTGGATGACAAGAAATCCTGAAAAATAGTCTAAATTGGTATATAGTCTGGTGGAAGTTGTGACGTGGAAGGCTAGTTGAGAGTTATTAGTTTGCTGCAATTTTCTTGGGAATTTTCGTTCACATCTTCTGGTTTTGTAATTGTAATTCATGTTTATTATGATGTTGGAGGTCATTGTGTTTTTTGGGGGACGCGAGCTATTCAATTTTGCAGTAATTTCATTTTTCTTGACCATAATCCAATTCAATGTGCTAAAGGTGAAAATTTTAGGACTCAACTCAGTTGGTTCAAGGCTTGGAATTCTCTCCATTGTAGTTCCATGGTAATTCAAATTTTGGTTTGTTTTCAATTTGTGAGTTTTTTTCTTTCTATTTTGAGTCTCAGACTCTCTTTTATAGTTTCTTAGCTCTCTTGTGAATCCCATGGCCCTTTACTAGCTTCTAGTGTGATTCTCCTATATTTCTTATTTTTTCCCATCACCTTATCATCTTTGGTTTCACATCCCTTCGCCCCTCCCCCTTCCCCCCTTCATGGTTTCTCTAGAAGTAATTTATTTAAGGCTCTCTCTAGCCATGGAAACCAACCAAGTTTTCCTTATGGTTGAGATGTTTTTCTATGTTTTATGTAAATAAAATGTTTTAATTTTAGAAGTTGAGCTTTGGTAATGTATTTAAGTAATTTTTTTAAGTGATAGACCTATATCCTATGCAATACATAATGTAAAAACTTTAAACCTTTTCTATTGGTTTGTTTTCCATGTGGCATACTAGTAGATAGTGGTAAACAACTATATATTTCTATTTTTTTTAAGTCTAATATAAATTGTATCACCTTATAAAAAAAACCATGAGATGCATGACATTAATTTTTTTTATAGCAGGATATATTGTAACTCTTAATATTGAATGAAAACTACAAAAATGGAAAGGAAAATGCATGGTGCAAGTCTAAGCATTCTACTTTTTTGGAATTTTTCTATCCTCTTATGAAATTGTTTGTGAAATTGTTGAAATCACATTTTTGAATGTATAAATGGATTTAATGCCCTAGAAAACCCATCTTCCACTTAGAATGCAATTTGAGTAGTTGATATTTGCAATTTCAAGAGTTCTTTTAAATTTTTGGTTGGAATTTAGACAAAGGTGGTCAAATACATATATAAACTCTATTAAGTAAACTATTTAGAAACAGATATAGATTATAATTGTTAACTTAATAGTGAAGTTCAATCCGTTATGTTGAGATCACCACATTGTAATTATTGAATAAGATTGATAAGAAAAATAAAATATGTTATCACATAAATAATAACTACTTACCTTAATACCAACTTTAAATATAGAAAATATTTTATTACAAATAATACTTTGTAATTAGTAAACCATTTCCATATCTTAATTATTATACATGCAATCACAACACATTCAATATCCATACTAACGTATAAGATTTAAAGATAGAATATTAATATAAATAATAATTGTAAGATAAAAATATACTATGCATAACAAATTAAAATAAGAACAAATCAAAGTTAAAGAAGTTTAAACAATCTGAAATCAAATCGAGAAACGCTCATAATATACCTAATGTAACAGTAACTGTTATATTATAAAATATAGAGTTACTCCTCAACTACTTTGATATCATCCATCCATCCTTCCTTCACCATTAAGTATAGTTACATCCTGAAGTGCTTTCTATTTTCATTCCCTCCTTCCATCCTTCTTTGCTTCACCATAAAGTAGAGTGACACTCATCCTTCCTTCTTTAGCTATTGTGCAAGTGGCCCAGCTAAATCAAGTCAATCCAAAACAAAGTCAAGTCAATGAAGCACACAACCTGCAAATATAATAAATATATATGCATATGTTACGGAGCAGTCCAATTCATTCCTTAACTAACCTAAGTCAAATTCAAAGTGTGAAGCGTAATAAATGAAGATGACTTTGAATTTTATCCTGAGATTGAAATCCGGGAAATTTTTCGTGAGCAACTAGCCCAGCCAAATCAAGTCAATCCAACGCAGATACTTGCACCGAAAATAATCTCAAGTCAATGAAGCACACAACTTGCAAATATAATAAATATATATTTATATGTTACGGGCCATTCCAAATCATTCCTTAACTAAGCTAAGTCAAATTGAAAAAGTGTGAAGCGTAATGCATGAAGATGACTTTCAATTTTTTCGTGATATCTGTCACGAGACTTCAAAACGAAATTTGCGGCAAATTCCTCGCAAGAACAAAGAATTGGCAACAATTTTGGTCGAAGCACTTTCATGATATGTGGGACAACTAAAATCAGTTTTAGCAAAAGTCCCAATGTAAAAGGTTCTTCGGTACAAGTTACGAATAAATCAACATTCTCGAGGTGACCTGCTACGCAATTTTAACCCCAAATATGTCTGTCAGCGAAAGTCCATTTTATTTACATTCAAACATTTTGCTCGTGATTCCGTTCAGAAGACGCTTGGGCTACAAGTTAGTTTGACACTGCAAGTTTACTTTGACAATGCAGCCTCTCCCCCCAACATTAATGACAGCATTCATTATGCAGTGATGTCTAAAACATAGTCTCCTATGCTGATATGGACGTTGGGTAGTGTATCAACTTGCTGTGGAAAAACAACACAGTTAGTTATGCCGCAAACTATTCTATAGCAAATAGATAGTTCTGGAGCAAATTGATCTACAACGGTTTATAAACTAATCCTTTATTCCAAAGAAAATACTATTACGCATTTTTCGTGATGCTTTGTTTAAAAATAAAATGAAATACTACATAATGTAATGAAAAACACAAGTATAAATCTAGCTCATGAGGAAAAAAAGAAGAAAAACAACGAATACAATGTTGTGGGTAAGGGAAAAGTATTGGTAAAAAAAAAAAGGTGACAAAAGAGAAAATTTTGGGAAGGTTCAACAAGAAGATTTACTATAAGGTGTTTTCCTTACCGTGTATGGTTCCATGACTTGGTATTTTCTTAATTGCACTTGATTGAAATAATAGGTCAATGATAGCCTCGTTTTATAGCTTAGTATTTTCTGGTTTGCAATTTATTGAAATAAAAGGTGAATAGTAGAATAGAAGCTTTGTTCTTATCCTTGTGAAATAATGGATCATGTGATTTGTATTGAAATCATAATTTTAGTAAATCTAGTTTTGAAATGGAATCCCTCTGGAATGTTTTGTTCTCTTTTCCTTTTTCTATAGGTTACAGTTTTTTTAGTGTTAAATTAAATTTTATCTTTTTATTAAATATAATGTTTTTTATTCTCATATCTTTTCAAAGGAGAAAGATGATTTATATCTTCCCAAAGTAGAAAGATAGTTTCTTATAGAAGTTTAGCAAACTATGGTCCTAGTTAAAAACAATGGTAGGATTCACACTTATAGTGGTAATTTATACTTTCGTAAGAGGTGAGTGCCAACAATGGGTCTCATACACCAATTTGGTATCTAGCGATACCAAATTGGTGTATGAGACCTCATTGTTGGGACTCACCTTTTAGGAAGATATACATACTCTACTCCCCTTTAGTTTTGAACATGTGACCTCGTAGGAGGAAACACATGATCTTAATCATTAGACCCACTCAAGTTGTATTAATGAGTTACATTCAAAAATTCAATTTTTTTAAAAAATATTATGAGTTACATTCAAAATTTCATTTGAACAAATATTGATTTATTAATCATTAGTTTTAAATCACTTGTCTTAATTCAAATCAAATCACGTCTTAAGGAGTTATATTCAAAAATTCATTTGAACAAGTATTGAATTATTAAGCATTAGTTTTAAGCCACTTATCTTAATTCAAATCAAATCAAGTATTAATGAGTCTCATTCAAAAATTCATTTGAACAAGTATTGGTTTATTAAGTATTAATTCTAAGTAATTGTGTCAAACAACATCCTAATAGGATAGAAAAATATAATTGTGTTAAACAACATCCGGTCAGCACTCAGATAGGCTAGCTATGGAATTCAACCAAGTTTTCCTTGTTGTTCAAAGGTTTTTTCTAAGTTTTTAATAATGAAAATGTTTTAATTTTGGACGTTTATTTTTAGTAATGTATTTTAGTAAAAAAAATTAAGTGATAGGCTTATAGCATATGGGATACATAATGTAAAAAATTTGACCATTTCCTACAAGTGGTAATGAAAACCTAAATTGTTGGTAAAATTGTTAAAATTTCTTTTTGAATGTATAAATGGATTCAATGCCTTAAAAAGACTTAGCTTCCACTTAGAATGTAGTTTTAGTAGTTGATATTCGCCATTTCAACAATTCTTCTAAATTTTTGGCAAGATTTTGGACAAAATTAATCAAAAAATATATATACTCTAAAAACTTCAAAATGTAGAATGTTTAGAGACACGTGTGGATTATAACTCTAGAGCTAAATTAAATACATTATGTTCAAGTGACCTATAAGGCATGACATTGAAATTATTGAGAAATATTCAAACAAAAGTGAAATTTTTTTTTATCACATGAATCTAACAATTTACCCTAATACCAACTTCAAAGATTAAAAAACAATGGTTACATATCATACTTTGTAAACCATAAACCATTTTCATATCTTAATTATTACACATACAATCACAACAAACTTTCGATAACCATTCTAACCTATAAAATTAAAATATATATATATATTAAAGTTTTAACCAAAAAAATATTAGCTACATAACAAAATAGAATAAAATCAAATCAAAGTCAAAGAAAACAATTCCAAATAATAATATATGTAATCATAATATATTAAATGATACGTTATACCATAAAATATAAGGTTACATCCTCGACTTCCACAATTATGCTTTGGTATGAATAATGGTTAAGATCATGTGTTTCCTCCTAAGAAGTCACTGGTTCAAAGCTAGAGAGGTAGAATATGTATGTCTTCTTAGAACTTGAATCAAATCAGTGCGCAGAAATATATCCATTATCCCATAAACAAGAGAGTCTCATACACCAATTTAATCTCTAACTTAACTATAACCTTAAAATTAAATAATAATAATATATAAACTATGACGCATTCACACAGCTGAAAGTCAGCTCCCTTTCTCAAAACCCTCGTTCTTTGGCTCCACGTGGTCTACTTACAATTCCTTGGCAATTTTATTTATCAATTTTGGAGAAAATTGATAAATAACTATATTCAACAGCTTTGAATATCAAATGGTATCTCCCGGCTTATATCTTATTTCCAACTTTGTAATCAAAGTTATACCTTCGCGCGTTATATATTAATATTGGCTTTATAACGAACCTTTGTAATTTAAATAAATCTCCGCGCCTTATATAATATCCCGACACCTTATAACTAACCGGCGTTACAATAGGCCTTTGGCCCGGCCCCACATATATGTCAATGGCCCAATCAAATGCGCGTGTCGTACCTTGTTTAAACTTCGTGCATCTCCATCAAATGAAGACCGTCCGATGGCCTTTGCCCAGATTGACGGCTCGTACACATATCGCTCGACATCCAACGTCGAAGTTTAATGCGTGATGGCGCGCTTGGATGGTGGTTTTCCGGGGGTCCACCTTGCCACTCGTCAAACTCTCTATGGAAACGCTCCTCGACCCAGAATACCGCCTTCGCACCAAAAGTGGTGCGATATGGGCAATCCGCTAGCAGTTTTGAAAAGTGGCTAACCAGGGTTTGCGTCGGGGTTTGCGTTCGCCTTTGTGTACTCCGGTTGTTAACTCACGTTCGGACTCCAGTTGACAAACAATTGTAACTTAGCGGGATTCTATTACCATTAACCAGATTTAAATGACCACGGTTTCACAGGCTTCTCTACTCGAGCAAATTGAGGGAAATAATAGACAGGGACATGCAGAATCTATACAACTGTTTGTTCCAGTAGATACATATGCACAGAGTTCATCACTTCGCAATTAAACAACCTCTTGACAATTAAGGATTCAACACGATTCTAGGGTAAATGTGCACAGAAACTATTTAATTGGAAGCAATTGTAACACAGAGTTTATTGCAGAATCTCCTCTCTTCTTCTTGTCCTCCCTCATACATCCGAGGGTTTACAATTATATACATAAACCTATGACTCTTTGGTTCCTCTGAGAAGACCGTTTTAGGAAATCAACAGTCTAATTAAAAAATTCAACTGACTGGAATATGAAAGCTAGACTAACTGAGCTATTCAACTTCTACGACTCTAATTGATCTAATAATACAATCAGCTAAAGTATTGACATATAGCTGTGATAATTCGACTGTTTTCAAACCCTCCTAGCCACAACATGTGGACAAAACTCCTACATTGGTGGCTAGTGTCTAATGCCCATGCATCAAACTGCAAACCAAACACTACTTCCAAAATATCCCAAACAATTTATAAATAATTATATCGACATCAAAATTATAAAGAATATTATGTCATAAACCCAACCCAATATTAAAGTGACGAAAAGTGCGATCAAGTCAATCCAAAGCAAATACATGCCCCTTAAACAAATTTAATCAAATACACAACTTGCAAATATAATAAATATATATTTAAATGTTACGTGGCATTCCAAATCATTCCTTGACTAAGCGAAGTAAAATTCAAGAAGTGTGTACCCTAATCGATGAAGAGGACTTTGAATTTTTCTTCGAAGTACATTCGAAAACTAAGTGGCCGGCAAATTTCTCGCCATTTTAAAGAATTGGCAACAATTTTGGTTGAAGCAGTTTCATGATATGTTGGACAAATTAAATCAGTTTTAACAAAATTCCCAATGTAAAATCTTCTATACCAGTAACAAATAAATCAACATTCTCAATCGAGTTGAGGTGACCTGTCATGCGATTTTTTCGCCACATTTTCTTTCGGGAAAGTCTTTTCCATTTACACTCAACATTTGCCTCATGGTTCCGTTCATACGACTCTTGGGCTACACGTTACTTTGACAATGAAGACTTCTGTTTTGGGCTGCAAGTTTACTTTGACAATGCAGGCTCTCATTAATGACTGCATTCATTATGCATTGTGACAGCATTGTTGATTTCTATTGGAGACTTCTGTTTCTTATGGACGTTGTGTCGTGTACCAACAGCATGTGGTTCCACAACGAATAGTTCCATGGCTAACGGTTCCATAGAAAATGGTTAATGGTTTTGTAGTAAACTGAAAATTCCATAGCGAATTGCTTTGCAACAAATAAGCAGTTACGTAGCAAATGGTTACACAATAAGTGGTGAGTTGTAAGCAAGCAGCTTCATGCCAACCATGTAGTTATGTAACAAACTATTCTATAGCAAACCTATAGCCGCGGCAAATGGATCTGCAACAGTTTATAAGCTAATCCTTTATTCTAAACAAAATACAATTATCTATTTTTCGTGATATTTAATAAAAATTCAAATGAAATAGTAAAGAATGTAATGGAAAAACATCTGACCATAAATCTAGCATTATGGACTAATACAAATTTGTTGGTAAGTGAAAAGCATTTGTGAATAAATAAAAAGGGGAATGGACAAGAGAAAATTTTGCGAAGGTTTAGCCCCACCCACAAAAAAAAAAAAAAATTACCATAAGGAAACACCTTTATTGTATGGTTCCATGTTTTGGTATTTTCTAATTTGCACTTGATTGAAATAATAAGTCAATGATAGTGTGGTTCGATGGTTTAGTATTTTTTACTTTGCACTTAATAGAAATAATAGGTGAATAATAGTCTTCTTTTTATCCTTGTCAAATAATGGATCACGTGATTTGTGTTAAAATCATAATTTGAGGGTATTAATTTTTGAAATGGAATAATTTATAAATGTTTTTTCTCTTTATTTTTTTTAAAGATTATAACATTTTTCAAGAGAATATTGGTGGAGGGGATTGATAAGGAACCTAATCAGTTTATTTTAAAATTGGCCTCAGTTCTCAGAGTAACACCAAAGTAGAATTGATGGAAGTTTGGGCACTTTTGACTTTAGCTAAGCTAAAAAGAATTAGATGTATTCAAATTCTTGGTGATTCCAAATGTGTTATCGACTCGTTGACAGCTCATGCTTAGCGGGAGGTCCTAAATCTAACAGCATAGAAGCTCATAATAGAAGAAACAAAAATTCATTTTCAAGATATCATATTTCAACATATTTACAGAGAATATAACAGAGTTGCAAACAAGATATCAAAAAGTGCTTTAACACTAGATCCAGGCTACATGTTATACGAAGACCTTGATGGCAGCTTTGTCCAAGGAGTAAATTCCATTCCCATAGCTCTTATGAACTAAATTTTATCTAGTTGGAAGGTTGACTCTTCAACTTCACAAAGTAAAGATTAAAAAATTTCTGAGCCCTACAGGTCACAACACTTTGTTTAACATTTTTTTGGCTCACTTTATTCCAAAACTATCAATTTATTTTTTATCTGATGGTAATGTGTCCTGCCACATTACATTATTTTTTTACGACAAGATAAAATATGTATCTTATTTATTCCAAATAGTCATGGATTTATAACTTTTTGTGCATATCCATTTGTTGTTTTATGTGTAAAAATATGAAAAGTAGGATACAACAATTTACATTGTACTTTTTTTTTATTCCCTAAATAACAAAAATGTAACATTTATAATGAAAAAAGGATATCGATTTTCTCACTACTGACCCAAATTAGTCTTTGGCTAAAATTAGTCTTTGGTTAAATGTGATGTTTCTCATTTTCATATCTTCCCAAGCTGGAAGGACTCTTGCTCATAGAAGCTTAGCAAGTTATGGTTCTAGTTAAAGATAATGGTAGGATTCATAGTTATAGTGACCATTTTCCTTTAAAGAGTATTAATGAGTTAAATTCACAAATTCACTTGAACAAGTATTTATTTATTATGCATTATTTTTAAGTCACTTGTCTTAATTCAAGTCGGATACAAGGTTTAAAATTTAGTTTGGTCACTTCTACAATTATTAATCAAAGTGTTAGTAGGAATAAACGGATTTTAGAGTTGCAGTGTTCTCTGGCCTATTATCACCTAATTTACGTCATTCTTAAAATGACTAATATAATTGCATCAAACAACATCTTGTTGACACCCAAGTAGGCTCAATTCAACCTTATTCAACTTGTTTATGAACAATAATATTCTTCCCTAGAGGAGGTCATCCTAAGATCTTTTTGGGGGGGTTTTGTAACCCTCCCCCACCCCCCAAATAATGGAATTCCTTATGACAAGGATTTCCAGTTCATATTTCATGAGCTTTAATATTTCATGAGCTAAGTGTTAAGTATATTGGAAGTTTTTTTCATTGATGCCAAGTGATATCAAGTTCAGGGGGACTATTGGGCCTCATAATTGTTATAATTTCCTTACCTTATCTCTTATTTTTTATATTATTTTTCTAAGTCTTTCTTGCATTTGGAACATGATATTCTATGTAATATGGGGTTTATAATTGTTTAATGTATCTTTATCATTCTATTGCTATCTGAATCAATTTGATTACGAAATAAATATTTACTCACAATTATATCCTTATTTTGAATAGGAATCGATTGTTGAGATGGAACCAAAGGTTTTTCCTTGGATTGATCATAGAATATCAGATAGCCTAATGTTGTCGATTTTCGTTTGGATAAAATTGGTTAAGTACAGGCTTCCGACCTGTTCATCCATAAATATTAAGATCTCTTGTAACTTAAATGAGCACCCTGAGAATCTTTAGATTCTTAGGATTTCTCTTCACCAAAATTATATTTATTATTTTTAGCTTTACATATATGGTATAAAGACTAGGAACTGAGCCTCGAGAGATTTTGTTCAATTTGTGATATTGTTGATATACGTTGTGCATATGAGAAGGCATTGATTGTAATTGATCCTCTATAGTTTAATGAAAACTTGTATTATTTAGATTTAATCTGTTGTATTGATTTCCCTTATGAGGCAGTTTCATTCTAGTGATTTGAGCTCGATCCTAGAAGCAACATTGTATTTAATTTTATCATTAAATTTGTGTTATGTTATTTTGTTTCAATCATTTATTCGCTTAGATGTTTTTCCATTTACGATTTCCAATTGATTAAGTAATTGTTGAATCACATATTCTGTTAGGAATTACAATGATTGTTATAGAGTGGATTTACTTCAACTATTTCAATTGGTATTGTTGTTACTTCATTGTTGTTTCTTGATACCATCATACGATTATCTTGTGCGTAGTTAAACACTTTTCTATAGTGTTGTTCCTTAGGTATAAACTTCATGGTCGATAGCTTTTCTTTTTTGTTTCTTACATAAAATATTTAGAGCTTGATGCTTTGAATGGTTTGCTTTAGCTAGAAGTAGAAGTCCTTATTCATGTTATGGATTTATTCCTTTATTATTTAAGTTTTTCTATCTGTGAGGATAGTAGAGATTAGCTAAACTAACACTTCTCTTGAATAGAATGTGTTGATAACCCTAAAATAGAAAGACAGGACCTCAGGTTGACAGTTTAATAAGTAGTAACTAGTTGGTATTTTACGAGTGATTAATTTGCTCAACATTTTGGTCTCATTGCCAAAGAGGTTGTCAAAGAGATCATTGGTTTTATCCCCGAGGGTTGGGCATGAAATATGGAAGGTAAGAACATGTGCACGTACCCTCGTGAAAAAAAATATTTGTGGTGGTACCCTCCCTTGTTTGATAAGTTTAAGTTGTTTATTATGTATGACAAGAAATAATCCTAAGACTAGGAATCAAGTAGAGATAGACCATAGACCTACTCTAAAAAATACCAAAAGCAAAGGTCAAATTGACCTTGAAAGAACGACGTTCAAAGATGAAATCATTGGTAAGGCTGAGTCTCAAGCGTCGGTAGGTCGCTAAACAATATCTAGGAAGGGCTCTATTGTTATTTCCCCTCAAGTGGTAGAGATGTATGTTGTAGCTAACGATGAGATTCATGATCAAACTTTAGGATCAAAGAAAAGCTTCCAAGATATATCCAAAAAACATCTTATTCCTATTAGAAAGGGTGAGGATCACTCTAGTAATCTAAGGGAAGGAAGAAGCGAGATAAGTGAACCATATCCTAAATCTTCTGAGCAAGAATTTCGTGCAACACCCATTGTAGGAAGAGAACCTGAAATTCTTGACTTGAGTAGTGTTCTAAGTTGTAGTCAAGGCCCAAAGCCTCGACAGTATACTAATATTTTCCATCTAGTACCTTTTTATTACAAGATTTCTGAAGATTATTGACATATCTTTGATCAAATGGAAAACCAAGTAACAACGACATAAACCTCGACCATAGAATATCCTATTTTTGATCCACTGGCTAATGCACCGATGAATTTCGTCCCTCTAAAAAATAACCAAAATTTACATGGGTTGACCTCTGAAGACCCGGATGAATTTTTATTTTTATTTGATGTTTTATGTCGAGGGTATGATTACACAAATAACCCCAAAAAAGTAAAATGGTTCTCCTCTACTTTAAAAGGGGAATCATTACGATGGGTTATGGAATTGGGGTGCGAAACAATAAATTCATGGGATCAAATGAAACAATATTTCCTTACTAAACATCAAGATTATTGTCGATCTAGAAATTTACGAGAGGAAATATTTAAGATGGCATCAAAAGAAGAGTAAACTTTAGAAGAATATATTCAAATTTTTCAATACAATTGCAATGATCATGATATACCACTTTACCCAATTATGTGTTGAAAACTGACTTAATTAGTGGTATGAAAGATGAATGGATAGAAACACTCAATTTAATGGGGCAAGGTGATAATTATAAGGAAGAATATGATGATATTGTAAACTATGCATCAAATGTTCATGTGGGATTACACATACTAAGATTGGAACTCATGATCCTCTTAGCAAAACTAACAAAGTTGTCAGAGGAGGAGTTACACGAGCTGAGATTGGTAATATTTTAGAAGATTTTAAAACTCATATTCTAAGTACTCTGACAACACACTTCGATGTTTTATAGGGGAAATGGAAATAGGTTGAAGTAGAGTAGACATTGGAAACGTTTTTTCCTTATTTTCAAAAGAATCACAGTCATAAATAATGTAAGCTAGATACAATCGAGATATGCACTTTCTGTACCAAATATCACTCGTTGATTGATGTCCCTTGCTTCCTATATTAAAATTTGTATTAAAAGAAGCTGAAGAAGAACCAAATACAACATATTTCGTATCACAATGATGACAATGGCATAATATTCCATTAGGTATGATACATGATTCTTCTATCTTCTTTTCTGGACAATTTTCTCAATAATAATTTCCTAGATTAACTTGGAAAGGTCAATAATATCCTAATACTTCCTCTGAGCCTAAGCCATAAAATTTATCGCCCTGATCAAAGTAGTCATTTTTGGGTCATTTCTTTCCAAACAAATAGCATTCTGCACCCTCATGGTAGAATTTATCAAATAATCTATATCCTCCGAAATGGAAAAATAAACCTAGTTAAGGGCCATTATGACATCATAGTTGGAGGTGCCCCACTTGACCAATTAAGAAATAAATGGGAACTTTGCCTTAGTCACAACCCCCACTTCAACTACCTTCAAACACTTCACCTCCATTATGCCCACAGTTACCTGCAAAACTAAATATGAATGTAAATAACAAGTCTGCGCAATTTTTAGAAATTTTGGAAACCCTAAATAGTTTCCCTCACTCTTTGGAATGTTATTAACTATGTCTAATATATGGGAGGACTATTTTTCCAGATGATCATTTAAAGAATCAAGAGCAATCAGAAAATGAAAATCCTGCTAAGGAGTAGCTTTCGAAAGAACACTCTCCTCTTACTGTAATTATTATTTAAACAGATTTGTCTAGTAAATCGATTAAACAATAGAAATATATTAAAACTATTGATATTTCTCCTTTATTCCCCAAGATATTATCTATAGTAAAATAACTTGTATATCCTGACTTTGACCTCATAGGGGAACTACAAAATTTATCTATCAAAATCCATCTCCTACTGGTTATTACAAGAATACCCATCTATGTTAAAACCATTAAAGAGTTGTGTGTTAAAAATCCTGGAAGGAAACCAAAATATTCTCCTATAGTCCATGTTCTTTTGAAACTCTCAGATCTTATCTTGGGAAAACATATACCAATGAAATATGACGATCTTGGAAATCCTATAGTCACTATTCAAATTTGGGATTGTAACTTCCCAAATACTTTAGTGGACATAGGATATACTATAAATATTATCACTCTCAAAACTTGCGACATCCTTGGAATAACCATATTTAAACCAACCCCAACCATGATGGAACTAACTAATAGATCCTTAGTTAAACCAGAAGGGACCTTAGATTATATCATTATCTCTGTGAATTCCTGGGAATACCTAGCATATTTTATGGTCCTCAATCCTCAGAACAAGTTGGAGGGACACCCTTTTATATTGGGAATACCATGGCTTGCCCCAATTGGTGCATACATTAGGTGTCGAACTGGAAGCATCTCAATTGCTAAGGGACCTGCTATTAATAATATAATTCTATATCCACCTGCTAGACCGAGTATTCTAGCTAAAAAATTTAGATGGTTCCCTCCCGAATGTAAGGAAGGAAATTTATGTTATCCCATCACTATCGATAAATCCGTTATATTTAAAAGAGAGACCGAGGATGATATAATTAATCATTTTATTGATCATCCTTACATTGTAGGAAACCCAACGTGTCAGATGTTAGAATTTGTGCTTGACAACGAAGCCCAAGGGGATACACTGGAGGATTTGAAAAGTGACGATATACCTACAACTAAATTTTATGATATCACCCCCATTGAAATTGAAACTAGAAAGACCTTGAATATTAACGCTAATCTTGATGACCTTCAATGTAAAAGACAAATCCAAGTTCTTCAAAAATATAAACAAGATTTTTCTTGGGAATATTTAGATATGAATGGCTTTGATCAACAATTTTTTACACACTATATCTATATCAAGAATGATTCCTGAGCCATTTACCAAGCCCAAATAAGATTAAATCCATACCTTAGGGACATGGTGAAACAAGAAATTCAAAAACTTCTCGATGTTAATTGTATATATCTCGTATCTAACAGTCAGTGGCTCTCACCATTGGTGGTACTCCCTAAAAATAATGGAAAATGGAGAATTTTGTATATTATAAATAATTAAATAAAGCCATGTAGAAGGATCATTTCCCTCTTCCATTGGTATACAAATTGCTTGATACTCTTGCTAGAAAGAAATATTTTTCTTTCTTGGGTGGATTTAGTGGGTATAATCAAATTCCTATTAATATTGAAGACCAATAAAAAACTAAGTTCACCTATCCATGGGGAGCTTTTTCATATATATTCTTACCATTTGGGTTGTGTAATGCACCATCCACTTTTCAAAGGGAAATTCTGGGCATTTTTTTTATTTAATTAATGAAGGGCGTGAACTATATATGGATGATTTCATTCCTTACGGTAATGTTTTTGATGAAGCTTTACAAAATCTTGAAAAGGTTCTTGAATGATGTAGAGATACCAAGTTGTGCCTTAGATATGAAAACTGCCACATGATGATGACAAAAGGCGTAGTCCTCAGACACTTTATCTCTGCTACAAGCATTTAAGTAAATCCAGCTGAGATCGAGGCAATTCTTAAAATCCTTACCCATTGTACGCCAATTTAGGTAAGTATTTTCCTTGGTTATGTCGGTTAGTATCACCTTTTCATAGCACATTTTTCAAAAATTGCAGTATCATTGTATGTGTTAACTAGACATGTGGAATTTGAGTGGACTAATAAATATGATATTTATTTTGAAGATCCAAAAAATTTGATTTCCACATCTCCTCTGTTGTAGGGGACAAATTGGAGTCTACCATTCCACATATCATCAAACACATAAAATACGATGATAGAAGAAGTTCTCGGCCAAGAAGAGAATAAGAAGCCTTATGAAATTTACTAGATTAGTAAAAACCTCACACCTACAGAGTTAAACTATATTGTGACTGAAAAGGAGTTTCTAAACGTCGTTTATCTCATTATATAATGGGATACCGATTTTTCTATAGAATGATCATTGTGTTATTCGATATTTAGCTGACAAACATGTTACCAATGATAGAGTAACTTGCTGGTTAATTGTATTGCAGGAATTTGATATTACAATAAAGGACCAGGCAGGAAAGAGAACATTATCGATAATATCTTGTCAAGGATCTCATCTATGGTTGACTCTCTAATGGTGGAAGATAAATTCCTAAATGAACATATGTTTGTCGTGACCATTAACATGTTGTGGTATGCTGATGTCACAAATTACCTGGCAGCTTGAAAATGGCCATCAGACCTGTCATCTCAGGAAAATAAGCCTATTATCCAACGTAGCACATAATTTTCATGGATGAATGGTCACATCGTCCACACAAGGGTTGATCTTCAAATTCGTAGATGTATGAGAGAGGACGAAATTTATGAAATCCTCAAAGCTTGTCACGATGAACCCTTTGGAGGACATTTTGTTGCTCGAAGGGCTAGAAATAAGGTATTGTAGATAGGATATTTTTTCCCCACGATATTTAAAGGCACAAAAAAAATATGCCCAGAGCTGTGATATTTTTCAAAGGATGGGTCATCCCCTTGAGAGTGATGAAATTCCCCTTAAGCCATAGGTTGTACTAGAACCATTTGAAATATGCGAAATGGACTTTGTAGGCCCCTTTAATCCACCCTCAAATTAGAAGAGATACATTCTAGTTTGTACAGACTATGTAACAAAATGGGCAGAAGTGTTAGAACTTCCAAGGGCCATAAAAGAAGTGGTTATTAGTTTTCTCTTTGAACTATTCGTTCGATATGGGTTACCTAGGGAACTTGTAATTGGTGGGGGATCATAGTTCACCGCTCATAAAAATTCTACTACACTGCAAAAATAACATATCAAGCACAGAGTTACTTCTAATTACCACCCACAAGTGAATGGATACGTGGAAAGTACAAAAAAAACCTTGGAGGGAATTTTAACTAAGACAGTATCTGAAAACCATCGTGACTGGGCCTCCAAGCTTCAAGAGGCCTTATGCGCATATCAAAAAACTTGCCATAACACTGCTATCTATTCACCCTATTAGCTCATTTTTTGTAAGGAAGCTATATTTCCGATCAAGTTTGAATTCAATACTCTCATAATTTTTTACAAGGTCCAATTGGATCTTATGGAATCACAAACACAACACCTCAATATCTTAATGAGATGGATGAAATGCGTCTTATTTCTTTACAATGTACTTCCTGTTAGGGTCCTATAATAATAAGATTCATAATTTTTGAATTTAATTTGATTATTCTTGTACTAGGTACATACTTTTCTTTCTACAAATTGTTTTCCCATATCAGAAAAATAAAATAAAAAATGTAAAGAGGGTAAAAGCCCTAAAATAAAAATCAAAGGAATTGAAAGAAAAATATAAAAAAGAATAGAAAATGGACCCCAAACAAAAAAGAGATAAAAATAAAACATGAAAGTGATGCAAATCCAAATGCCAGTAATATTTACTTTTACTACAGAATAAATATTTTGTTAAGCTTGTTCAAAATTTCATAATCCATGATAAGTCAAATACCTTAATCTTGATTTTTCATGTTTTACATTTCATGTTCATAGATAGAGAATAAAGATCTAGCCAAACTATTTAATCTTGGCAGATCAGTAGTTAGGTAGAGAATAAATAAGGAGCTCAATAGCTTAATCTAAGCCCTTACAAGAAATAAGGATAGAATTAGCTCATTTGTCGTTTTAAAGGAAAAATGAACAAGGGTTTGCAATCTCAAATGCACCTAGGTAAATGAAGAAAAAATGTTAAGGTAGCAACTGGGTCGGCAAAAGCAGTTTTTACAATCATGGATAAGCAGAAATTGGTCAATTCAGTCACTAAATTTCTTCAAAAATTCATTCCCTTGTAAAAATACTTCATCCCCACCATTTTCATTCTTTCCCCTTCATTTTTCCTTTTCCCATCATCGTTCAGTTCCACTTACAAAAATCCCCTTTTCTTAAGTGTAAAATTCATTATACTTAAGGAAAGTAAAACCCTTTGGCTAATTCCCCTTTTACCCCAAAAATACCAAAAAAACCAAAAAACACTTTACCTTAAGTTTAAATGTAAAGATATTATATCAAGACTCTAAAAAATGAAACTTATTCCTATATTATGTTTTACATTAGGCTTAGTTTATTTTTTCTTTCTCATCGCATTTCATTACTAAACATTAATTTATATATTAGCTCCTTTATTCACCTTTTAGATCGTATTAAATTAACTCCCTATGTAATATATCCCAACCCATATTTTAATTTAGCCTATGTATCATTTCCCCACGTGATATATTATTCCCGCTCTTCCCATAGGTTAAAACTATCCCCACTATATAATAACCCTACCAATGCTAAAAATCACACTTATAACCATTACATTGGTTACATAAAATTTTAACCTGCCTATCATAAAGCATGCCAAAAACTATGTATTAAACCTAAGTTTAAATACATTCACTTCTTGTTGTATTAAAAATCTCAAGCCCCACGCCATTGCACCCCACATCTTCATCACAAAATCCTGACCATTCGCTTGTCATCCCCCATATCTAATAGTGGAGATCCCACATCACATATTTCTCAACGCGATCATAAACAAACACAAAGCTTGCGATAAAATTTGTTTTTGGATTTTCTCTCACCTCCAAGCGTCTTATTTTCATTCAATCGTTTCAATCGCACGTACCACCTTTCAACGTTGCGAAAACCGCTTGGCAGTTATTCCCTCCCCCATGCCCAAACTGCTTACCTATTTGAATTGACCTACATTGAATTCACTCACTGTTCACCAATATTATTTATAAATCACCCTAATGCATTCATTTTACCACTTATGTTACCGTTTTCTACGCAGAAGAGTAATCTAGACCGAGATTAGACCATTGTCGACTCTGTTTTAGCCCAAAAATAAATGTAAAACACAAAATTTGACTGCTACAATACTGTGGAAGCCATCAGAGTGCATATAAAGATCAAAAAAAGCTTCTGAAAGCTTTCCAACCCTAGAAACCCTTCTTCACAAAAAAATTCCAAATTTTACAGGTATTCTTCAGAGAAAAAAGACTCATTCATCAATCTGAAAGAGTTATACTGTTAAATGAATCATTTAGGAGCTTGTGTACCTCAAGAATACCCCATTGCTTCATAAATACTTCAATTATACAAACCCTGAGCATTTACTTATATATTCTTCAGCCTTGACCTGTTTGAGAACAAACTTTGAATAAGTTTGGCCATCTGCAAACCTAAGAAAGCCTATGAGACCTTCAAAAATCCTTTCCTATAGTTATTAAGTATCCTTTGATATCTAAAGATTTTTTAATCGCAGAAAGTGTACTGTAAATCCTTGATATCATTTGCTGAGGCTATAAGGTCATGAAGTTGCTCTTTAAATATAGAAAATATAGTTTGAGTCAAATTGATCATAATTATTCCTTTTGCAGCCAAATATAAAACCCTTGTCATATCTAAAAACCTTTGTTTAAACTTACAGAAGTGTTTTATAGGCCTAAATAATTGCTTTAAAGGTCAAAAGTATTTAAAAATTTTGATAAATAAAACAAATATATGGCATCCAAAATCACTTTTGTGATCAACCCTCTACAACCCCCTGTTGTAGATGTAGAGAATATTTCCATGGCAGATGTAGATTTCAAAATTACAGACCCTATGACAGAGTTTAACCTTCTTGAGCTCCATTTCTTGAGCCAAGAAAAATCCCTAGACCAAGTTGATGAGATGTTTATCCTAGAACAAAATTTGCCTAAATATGTTGGCCCTCACACTCATCAATCCCCAGAAGTAACTAGACTTTTCCAATCATGTTATTCTCCAGATCAAAAAGCCATCGTGAACCCTGAAAAAAAGTGTTGTTTACCATTACAGCTGAATCTATCAACGAAATGCTTCAATTAAAGTCTGAGCCTAATGAAGTTCCTTTATATATTGAAGCCCTCACTAATTTCTATTTGGAGTTGGATTTTCCCATGAGAGATTCCAAATTTTTCAAACCTTCATGCCATCCTATGTGGAAATTCCCAAACTCAGTCCTCCATACTCCTCTGAAAAATTCTCAGAAATAACTAGACATATCATTTCCATGTTATCTTTTATCCCTGGATATTTCACAAATGAGTATGATGATGCATTAGTACTTGGTTTCTTGTCCATTTTTGTACCTGGCCAGCCCACTGCAGTTATATTTAACTTTTCCCAATATATTGTTGATAACATCCATGAGAAACTAGTCACACTACCTACTGAAGGTGTTTTTAGGTATTCTTCATTCCTTTTCCACGTGTTCCTTTATTTTGAGTTTGAAAAGTTTCCTATAACTCTTCAAAATCTTGATGTCGAAGGAAATCCACAATCTGTCATATTATGGACTTCCTTGATAAGGAAGGATTCAAATGAGTTTACCTATTCAGAATTTACAGATTATTTTATTCATCCCTTGGTTAATTTTCTAAAAACCAATTTGCAACCCAGAATTAGCAATGAAATCAAGAAGGTTTTACAATTGTCTGACCACAGTAGAACAGGTGATTGGTACTTGTACCAAAATCACACTTAAATCAGAGTTTATGGGTCAAGCATTATTCCTTAAAAAATTCCAAAATGAGGTTATTTTCTGGAGTATATAAGACACATTTTAAATTCAGATGTTGTAAATTTCTTGGTTGATAAGAAGAAGACACAATTCAAATTGAAGAACCATATTGGTCCATTCATATGTAATAACAGAGAAGCAGGTCCGGCGGTAGAAAAGCAGTTGTTAGAGTTTAAGTTCAGTCCTAGTTTTCTTTGGTATTATGACCCCCTTTGTGTAATCAGAAAAATTAGAGTTAAATTCAAATTAACTCCATACATACATGAAAAGAAGCCTGATATTGAAAAATTCTCAAACCAGTTTGAATGGTTAGAGAATACATTGGTAGAGGCTAAGAAGCAAAGTGATACTAGTCAAAATTTGCAGACTCTAGCCCAGGAAGATAAAAGTGTAAAAATAAACAGAGAAGAAGGGTCTCATATAGCTGATACTACTAAAAAAATAAAATTCAAACTAAGATATAGCAGAAAGCCAAAGATTAATCTAGCAAGAAATGAAAAAGAAATTTTAGAGGTCATTGACACATATATTCCAGAGAAAGATATTGCACCTCCTATAGTAATTGAAGAGGAACAACAGCCAACCATTTCTAATACACAATTAATTCTAAAATAGCACAGTATATAAGTGTCTTCATCCAGGAAGACATAAGAAAAGGATATGGACATCAAGGAAAGATACAAGGAGATTAAGGCTAAAAATGAAGAAATCAAGAATGAAATATATTCTCAATACTTAAAGCAGACTTCTAGCATTCAGAATGGGCTACTTTTATCCTTTGACTACAAGAACAAAAAGATGCTGATGATAGTGTTCCAACCCATAGTCCCAACTCCTAAATCATCCTCTGATTATAAAAAGGCTGATTTTGAAGTTCCAGTCTAGGATATTCATCCTCTGGACCAAATTGAATTTCATAAACATGCAGGAGAGATGCTTTATTCCACAATGACTACTAAGGCCATGAGTGCATAAAAGCTTCAAAATACTTTGGTAAATTTAAGAGATCAGCTAAAACTAGAGAAAGCTTCTTCATATGCAAACGTTATCGGAATCAAATCCTTGGAGGAGCTAGTGATTGAGGTAGATTATGATCCTCAAAACGTAAAATCTGCAGAGGAACTTATCAAGAAGAAATATGATGATGTTGTTGCACTTAAGAAACTATTGAAACTACCTCTTAGAGAGCATCTTTAGGGCAAGGAGGTTTTACAGGATTCTAATAAAAAAATATGAGATGATGAGTCTCATTTTGTAACTTACAGCTCAGATTAAAGAAATGGAACTTGAAATGGACAAATTGGTCCAAGAGAAGGAATCCAACAAAAGACAGGAAGTCCCTGCCACTGTGATTCCTGTAGTTACAACAGTTTTACCATCTACCTTGGCATAAACACTGGCTCCTAATGTTCCAATGGCCACAACAGTTCCAATCACTTCATCAACAATTTCTGTCATTGAGTCTTCAACAACATCAACATAGAAATTAGATTAGGCAAGTAAATTAGTAAAGGCAATGCAAGATATGTTTTTACAAACAAATGAGATAAATAGTTTAAAACAAAAGATAAAAAATCTTGAAGATGCTAAGAAACTTGCACAAATTAATGCCAAGAATGAAGAACAAAAAGCCAATAGGTTGAATGAACAACTCAAGAAGTTGGAAAAATAATTAACTTTGAAAGAACCTATGGCACATGTTAATAAAAAATTATGGTCCAATATCATTGAAGAAGTCAACGATTCATGGCCATCCATACAAGTAATCTATGAGAAGAAATATTTATTGAAGTCGGCAAAAGAAGCAATACAGAAGACAAAAGAGGAGCTAGGTAAAAAACCTGAAGAGGCATTAGAAATTATCAAATTTCTCAATTCCAAAAATAAACAAGAATTGGATGAAATTTGAATTAAAGATAGAACAAAGACCATCCTTGAAGAAAGGAAGGTAATATCCAAGAAGAATTTGATGAGATAATTACAGGAAAAGTGCCAGAACATGGAAATGGAAATCACAAGATTTATGATTAAATTTGATATTCTAAGGCAAAAGGGCCTTCCCAATCCTCTAGCAATCAATGAAAAATTAATGAAGCAGGAGGATTGTGACAAAAAGATGAGAGAATTTTCTAAAGAACATGTAAATAAATCAGCTTTGCAGGGAATCCCAACAGGGAAAGTATTATATAAGAATTTTGAAAATCTGTTTTACTTACAGCATGAAGTAAAACACCTATTTGTGAACAAACCAACATTTTGAAAATACACTGAAGCTGATGAAAACTTCAGAAGGCTCATGAAGATAAAATTTCCAGAAACTAAGTTATGGGAGAAGTTAATTGATCTACTGTAAAGATCAGATTACAATGAGCATAGATCAGTAAAAGTAAAAAACAGAGTTTGTTGTTTCTACATCAGTAATGATAATTTTCTGCAGTAAAAGAGGATCAGGATGAAAGTGTATCAGATGAAAGGTTAAAAACAAAATCAGAGTAAAGATGAATATGCCAGCGTAAAGGACACCTCAATGTTCAGCTGCAGCCTTCATCAAACAACAAAGAGAGAAAGCAATGATAAAATCAAAACAACATGCTATTTTATTTCAATAAAAAGGACAGCTAGCATTAGTTTGGGAGTTGTCACTATCTTCTTGCATGAAGATATTTCTTTTTCCTAAAAATTCCTAAGTTTATTCTAGGATATTTTGTACAAGTTTTTGTATAAATAATTCACCATTAGGAAGCATTTAGTGTGGATGAATTGTTGAACATTTCTGTAGTTATACTATTCTAAACCTAAGGGTTTTTGTATCAATTTCAAGTCAACAGACTAGATCACAGGAAATAAAGCATCATATTATAGGATTCATGTGTTGGGCTACTGCAATGTAGTATTTCACTTGTTACCTTGTTAATTTTCTTATGTTTTCCATCTATTCATGAATGTGTTATAAGTATAAATGATAAACCAGGAATTTTTATTTCGGAATTTTTTAAAAGAATTACATTTTGACTAATTTTCATTTATATGTTTTCAACTAATATCCAGACTAGGGAACCCTTAATTTCTCCAGGATTTCGATTGACCTCTGCCTTTTCACCACAGGGTCTTCACTCAATGAACCTCTAATATATCACGTGCGATCATAACATATTACAACACCCTTAATTTGAGTACATATTGGAAAATACCTCTAAAATTCACATTATTTAACCCCCTCCCAATATAAACCCAAAACACCTTCCCAATTTAAAAAGCCCCTACTTTCACTATATATTGTAGGTACCCATTTTTTCATTAACATTTTTTATACCCCTTTATATTTTTTCATTAAATTTGAGCTCCAGTTTTTATAATTTTCAATATAAAAACCCTTTCCCCACTATATATCCCCCAATATATAATGTCAATTTTTCCTCATTATATATCCCCCAATATGAACCCACATGGTATGGTATTTCTCCCGCAGTGAAGCCCCTGTGATTTTCACTCCTAATCCAGATTCAAGAACCATTAATTGCTCTTTTATCCTGATCAAAACCATTTCATCATCAGCCTTTGAAGCTCTAAAGTGACTCAATTATCTTGCCCTATAAACATTTACCTTTAGACCTTGATCCTCATCTGACTGCTTGACACATTGACTCCATTTTCCCAATGGGATACAAATCTATAGATATCCATCTGACTAAGTGATTTCACCACCAAACCAAATCAAAACCCCAAAACCAATTTTCGCTATATAACTAGCCTAAAATAAAATATAATTAAAAAAGTTAAATCATATAGAGAGAGCCCTCTCTAAGGATTAGGAAGGCTAGATCCTAAGGCTTAAAAGTAGGTTTGTGGTTACCTCTGATATTATTTAAACTAAAAATCTCACAACTATAAGAATTATTAGAGTGATAACATACTGGCGACCATACTGGGGACTAACCAATCCTCAGTTTTTAAATTCATCTTAAATGACATCTTTTCATTTATATTTTCACCTTAAGATTGTTTTAAAATAAGTTGTGAGTATATTTTCATAAAAACTGTAATTCTGGCTTCCAAAAGAATCTACTATAACAGGTCCAATCCAGATCCAAAACCTATTGTCATAGTATATAATCCTGATAGAATTGGAGAGAAAAACAATAGAGTAGAAGATTTAGGTAATAATATTTCATTAGTAAAATAAAATTCCCTTCCCAAGAAAATATCAATTTTACAAGACATTGAACTTGATTTAAATTTTAAACAATGCTTGTTTATAACTAAATCATAAAGTGACTTACATAACACAGTAATACTTCCTGATTTCATTTCATTCATTGAAACTAAGAAGGAAATTATTTCAATTGATTCTGAGAAAAATATTTTTAAAGTTTATGATAAGCTTGATGTCATAACTCCAACTTTGATTAAAGAAATAGATGAAGCTTATTTACAACATTCAGTTTAACTGAGTGCTTTATCAGCCTATACCCCTAAGCCTTCTACCATCCATTTAGATACTAGCCTTTTAGAATTTTTAGGTTAATCCCTATTCACTACCACTTCATCGATTGTTTCCACCACACTTCATTCCACGGATCCATTTTTTCCTAAGAAACCATTTCAACCTAGAATTTTATTTCCATCTTTCACCACCTCAAGGTCATTCACTAGTATTTCTGCTACATTTTCCAATACATCATTCTCATTCCCAAGCACCTCTTCTAGCATCCCAACTTCATCTTTTAGTTTTTCAATCACATTTTCTAGTACATCTTCTTATATCCCAATCTCATCTGCAAGTGCTTTAACTACATCAGCAAGTACTTCTAGCTCTTCACCAAGCACTTCAAACTTACCTCCTAGCCAAGCTAGAATCAAAGCCATGGCTGCCAGATATGCTCCCTTGTTCCTACCAGCACAGTTACATAACATGCCATAGGATTATCAAAGTAAAATCCCTCAATTTGATGAACCACTCATTACACTACAGAAAAACATGTAGATAAGATGACAGACTATTTTGAGTTGCATGAAATTGATGATGTTGATGTCCAAATGATACTTTTTGCTCAAACTTTAACTGGCGAAGTAAAAAAGTGGTTTAAAGGTTTGAATGCTAGTAGTATTGTTAATTTAGCAGTTTTTCATAGATTATTTCTTAATAGATGGGAAAAGAAGAAAAATCCACTACAAATCTTATCTAAATTTGAAAGCATAAAAAGAGCACCGAATGAAACAATTCAAGATTATTGTACTAGATATAAAAGTATTTATAGTGCAATTACTGCTAATCTTAAACCTCCTCCATAATTTTTCCTTATCAAATTCCCTAATGGATTTGATACAATTATAGCCTATAAAATGAGAGAGAGAAATCCATAAACCTTAGAGCAGATACAAAGTAATGCTGTTAGTGTAGAGGCAAACTTGTTAGCAAAGAAAGTGAGATTAAGATATGAAAGGAGAGTGACAATAAAAGAAGAAACATCTACTTAAGACTTGAAAATAGATCAATTAGCAAAGACATTAGAGAGAATTATGGATAGGTTAGATAATATGGAAAGTAAGGACCTTAGCTTAGAAATCCCAATTTCAGGAAAAACACCAACACTGGAAAATCTAGAGAATCAGCACCTGATCAAACACTAAGACAACCTTTCCAAGATAACTATGTTGAAATTTCTCATCAAAATGAAGATGATGAAGACACCATTAATATAATGGGCATTAATGATGATAACATCATTTTTCTTACATAATAAGAACAAGAGTTATATGAATTACAAAAACTACAATTAGATTCTAATGAGTCTTTTGATTACAAGCAAGGTTATGAGTTTGTAATTAATGAAGTTCATAAGAAATATAACCTTAGAAGCAAGAAAAATGTAGAGCCATATATTAATAAATCTACCCAAACTCAAACAAATAAGACAATAGAGGCTCCTACCAATAAAGTTCTGCAAATTATCCCTAGGGAAACCAAGCAAAACTATAGTTCAACTAAGAAAATTTCACCTAGTCCTAAAATTCTTGACATCATAGATGATGTTGTCCAAACATCAACAAATCCTGAAAAATATTTTGTTGCAAATATAACAATTTTTTCTATAACAAGAATTTTAGACCCAAAAACATCTACTACTGATCCAAAATCAGCTGATCCTAAAATAGCTGCTGAAACCACAAAATCTGCAAAGACTTCCACTGCTTCTCAAATTGTTCCTGAAAAGAAAATTAAAAGTCGTAAGACAGTAGAAATACAAACAGAGAATGAGAAACCAACTGTAGAAAAGAAGACAAACACACCCAAACTACAGTTACGAAAGAAGAATTAATTCAGCTAGGAAAATCATAAGCACCATTTAATATCCAAGCTGAAATTTCCAAATTGAAGATACCAATTCCTTTGACAGAGTTGGTAAAACATGACCTATACAAAACACATATCACTGAGACTTTAGATATGAATGATGGAGAAGATTTAGTAAATTTGATTGATGATCAACCAGAACTAATCTTTGGTCTTGATGTTAATGGGAAACACTAAGATGGAGCAGTTCCACCTTTCTACATTAGCTTATCTATTCATGATCAGATTTTACATAATGCAATGCTTTATTTAGGGGCTTCACACAATTTAATGCCAAAAGAAATAATGGAAACCTTGAATCTAGACATCACTAGGCCTTATAAAGATCTATTCTCACTTGACTCAGTAAAGTGAAATGTTTAGTCTTGATAAAATATTTATGTGTTACTTTAGTTCAATACCCTGGAAAAAGAATAGTCATGGATATTGTAGTAGATAACATCGCTCCCAAATATGGAATGCTATTATCTTGCTCATGGGGAGCTAAATTGCAGGGATATCTACAACTTGATATGTCTTATGCAACAATATCAGTTTTTTACCAACCTAAGAAACTTTACAGAGAAACATTAATGAATTGCATGGTTAGTAGTGTAGAAAGACCTAGAAACTCTCCTATTTACTCTACACCATCTGACATGGACTCATTCATTTTATGTAATTCTAAAACTGGCATTGAAAACAACACTGAACTAAAACAGAAAAATAAAGCACCAGACAGTGACAACATTTTTCATGAATCAATGTCGCATCTATATTTTGATGGATCGGTCAACAAATTGGGAGTAGGAGAAGGAATTTGGATACATAATATGGAAAAAAATCATGCAGAAGGTCATGCTTTTATATCAAATTTCAAATGTACAAATTACATGGCTGAATATGAAGCTCTTGTTTTAGGACTGCAGATTGTTACAAATTTAGGACCCAAAAGAGTGTCAATCATGGGAGACTCTAAATTAATTGTGAAACAAATAACAGGAGAATATTCTATATATAATCGAAGATTAAGCAAATCTAGGGAAAATATTTTAGATCTGATTAAGGAACTGCTTCAATGTCACTTTGCTGCAATTCCTAGAAAACAGAACATAAAGGCACACAGCAACTTTTGCTAGTACATGTAATCTTCCATTTCAACTAAATCATAGATATACAGCAGAAATTAAACACAGGTCTACAATACCAGATAATCTTAAATATAGGCAAATATTTTCACAGGATGAACATATTTATCATTTCATGAACAATGAAGGATAATTTCATAATTGTAATATAGACACAAATTGTACAATAGATCAAACCAGAGATAATGAGATTGATATAAACAATGTAGATGTAAATAACTTAAATTCTTCTAAACCCACAAAATTTAATGAGGTGGAAATAGATAATTTATAGAAAGTAGAGATTGAAGAGTTAGCTGATGATGATTCTGATATTTTAAACCTTAAGAACAACTTTTTACCTAAGGGATTGGCCCCTTTAGAAGTCCTTTTTTATTCTAATGATGTTGCAAGGAAACCTATGATGGAACCATTAAGATATGATATTGAAGAGTGTAATATAGGAACAGAATCAAAGCCTAAGACGATAAAAAATTCAAAAGCCTTACCTCAGGAAGAAAAATTCAAGTACATAGCTTTGTTTAAGGAATTTCACGATGTATTCGTGTGGAGTTATGAGGAAAAAGATCGGGGAAATCTGATTAGGTTTCAAATCTAGTTCCCATTAGGAAAAAGACTGGGGAAAGCAGACTATGTGTTGATTTCAGAAATTTAAATAAAGTATCCTTAAAAGGAAACTACCCTCTACCCAAGATGGATCACATTTTATAGAGGGTGGTTGGTTCTTCCAGAATTTCATTACTTGATGTATTCTCTGGATATAAACAGATTCTATTTCAACCAGAAGACGAATCTAAAACTACTTTTACTACTCCTTGGGGTACTTTCATGTATGTGAAAATTCCTTTTGGATTATTGAATGCAGGAGCCACTTTTAAAATATCTATGGATATAGATTTTGCTAAAGAAATCCATGAATTCCTTGTGATTTATCTAGATTACATTACTATATTTTCTAAGACTGATAATGAACATCTAGATCATCTCAGACAAGTATTTATCAAATGCAAGAAATTTGGCATCTATCTAGATCCTAAAAGGATTGTACTTGGACTGGAAGAAGGTAAATTATTAGGACATATCATATCTAAACAGGTAACTAGGATAGACTCAGCTAGAATAGAGGCCATTCTAAACATTAGTCCTCCTAGGAATATTAAAGAATTGTAATCTTTCTTAGGTAAAATCAATTTTCTCAGAAGATTCATCTCAAACCTAGCCGAAATAATTAGAGAACTTAACAATATGCTAAAAAAAGATTCAGTGCTTAAATGGAATGTGGAGGCCAAGAAAACATTTGAACTAATTAAACAAGCCTTAACAAAAACGCCAGTCCTTATAAGTCCTGACTTCAAAAAAAAAAAATCATTATTTTTTCCTTTACTTTAGAACATATTATTGCTACAGTTTTACTGCAAAAAAATGATCAGGGCTATGAGCAGCCCATTTCTTTTTTCAAAAAATCACTTAGAGATGCCACTTTAAATTATAACATAATGGAAAAGCAAGCACTAGCTTTAGTGAAGGCCATCAAAGACTTTAGAGTGTACAGTCTTTATTCACATATCATTTCTTATGTTCCAAATGTAGTTGTAAAGGACATTCTGACACAGAATGGACTTGATAGTAAAAGAGGCAAGTGGATTGCCACCATTTTGAAATATGACATAGAAATAAAACCCACCAAATTCATAAAAGGTCAAGGTTTAGCCAAACTCATGGCTTAATCAAATTGTCATGCTTTAGATATTAATTTTATTACCCAAATAGATGATCAGGAAGAGATGGCAACTCCAAAGATCAGTGAAGCCTTTTCAGACTCACCGTGGTATGCAAATATTATATTTTTATTACTAAATTTACAAGCTCCTCCTAGATTATCAAGAACTAAAGCTAGATTTTTAAAGTTAAAGGCAATGAATTTTGGTATCATAGACAATGCACTGTTTTGGAAATATCATGGTGGAATTTTGTTAAATTTTTTGCTTAAAGAATAAGTTGATAATTTTTTTGAAGAGTTTCATGCAGGTGATTGTGGAGTACATCTCTACTGGAAGACTACTGTAGATAAAATCTTGAGAACTAGGTTTTACTAGCCTACCTTGTTTACAGATGTAAAAAATTATGTGACCTCCTGTCACAAGTGTCAAATCTTTTAAGGAAATAAAAAGCTGCTACCCTTGCCCTTAAAACCCATCTCAACATAAATTTCTTTTCATCAATGGGGCCTTGAATTCATTGATGAAATTCACCCCCCATCCTCAACCCAACACAAGTGTATTTTGACAGCCACAGACTATTTCATTAAGTAGATAGAAGTCATACCTTCCATGCGAGCCACTGACACTGTCATAATCTCATTTTTAGAAAACAACATATTCTCAAGATTTGGATGCCCCAAAAATATCATCACTGATAATGCAGCTACATTCAAGTCCAAAAATATGATTGACTTCTGCCATAAATACCACATTACCCTTGGCCATTCTACTGCATATTACCCTCAAGGTAATGGCCTTGCTAAATCCTCCAATAAAAGCCTTGTCAACATCATCAAGAAATTACTAGAAGACAATAAGAAAACCTGGAACAAAAGGTTAGTGAATGCCTTATGGGCATATAGAATTACCACAAAGAAATCTATAGGTATATACCCTCACCATCTTGTTTATGGGATGGATATTGTTTTTCCATCTTCTTTAGGAGTACTAGTAATGAAGATAATTCAAGAACTGCAAGTTGAAACCAATGATATCCAAAGAAGAATAAACCAAACCATACACTTGCAGCAAACCAGGGAAGAGGTTTATCTTAAGTATCAAGTTGTTCAAGAAATATTAAAAAGATATTTGACAAGAAGACTAAACAAGATGATTTCTATATAGGTGACAAAGTTCTAAAGTGGGAGTCAAGGAGAGAAGAGAAAGATAAAAATGGGAAATTTGATTTCTTATGGAAAGGCCCTTATGTCATTTATGGTTACAAAGATAACAATGCTTTCTTTTTGAAGGAGTTAGATGGATCAGATCTGCCAGGTGGACCTGTCAATGGTAGAATGTTGAAGCATTACTATTCCTCAGAATAAAAAATAATTCATTTTGTTTACTTTACTCATTGTACATAACATTGTAGATTTTAGATTGGATTGGATATCTTTTATAACAAATTTGAAGCCCTAAGAGAAGGCCCTAAGATTTCAAGGATAAAATACCATAAGTAAGAGTAATGCAGAACTCAGAAAACAATTCCAAGGCTAGCACAGTTAAAATTCAAAGGCTACTAGTCTCAATGTTCTTGACATTTCACCCGGAAATGCCATCCCCATGTGGAGCGACTATTAGGGTCCTATAATAATAGGATTCATAATTTCTGAATTAAATTTGATTAATCTTGTAATATGTACATACTTTGCTTTCTTCAAATTATTTTCCCATATCATAAAATAAAATAAAAAAATGTAAAGAGGGTAAAGGTCCTAAAATAAAAATCGAAGGACTTGAAAGAAAAATATCAAAAAGAATAGAAAATGGACCCCAAACAAAAAAGAGATACAAATAAAACATGAAAGTGATGAAAATCCAAATGCCACTACTATTTACTTTTACTGCAAAATAAAGATTATGAGTATTTTTTTCAAAATTCCATAATCCATGATAAGTCAAATAGCTTAATCTTGACTTTTCATGATTTAAATTTCATGCTGATAGATAGAGAATAAAGATCTAGCCAAACTATTTAATATTGGCAGATCAGTAGTTAGGTAGAGAATAAATAAGGAGCTAAATAGCTTAATTTGAGCCCTTGCAAGAAATAAGGATAGAATTAGTTAGTTTTTTGTTTTAAAGGAAAAATGAACAATGGTTTCCAAGCTCAAATGCACCTAGGTAAATGAATAAAAAATGTTAGGGTAGCAAATGGGTAGGCAGAAGCAGTTTTTACAATCATGGATAAGAAGAAATTGGTCAATTCAGTCACTAACTTTCTTCAAAAAGTCATTCCCTTGTAAAAATACTTCATCCCCACCATTTTCATTCTTTCCCTTAATTTTTCCTTTTCCCATCATCATTCAATTTCACTTACAAAAATTCCATTTTCTTAAGTGTAAAATTCATTATACTTAAGGAAAGTAAAACCCTTTGGCTAATTCCCCTTTTACCCCAAAAATACCCAGAAAACCAAAAAATACTTTATCTTAAGTTTAAATGTAAAACTATTATATCGAGACTCTCAACAATGAAACTTATCCCTATTTTATGTTTTACATTAGGCTTAGTTTATTTTTTCTCCCTCATCGCATTTCATTACTAAAAATTAATTTATATATTCACTCCTTTATTCACCTTTTAGCCTGTATTAAATTAAGTCCCTATGTAATATATCCCAACCCACATTTTAATTTAGCCTATGTATTATTTCCCCACATGATATATTATTCCCGCTCTTCCCATAGGTTAAAACTATTCCCACTATTTAATAACCCCGCCAATGCTAGAAATCACACTTATAAGCATTACATTGGTTATATTCAATTTTAATCTCCCTATCATAAATCACGCCAAAAACTATGTATTAAACCTATATTTAAATACAACTCACTTCTCGTTATATTAAAAATCCCAGGCCCCACGCCCTTGCACCCTGCATCTTCATCACACAATCCTGACCATTCGCTTGTCATCCCCGAGATCTAATGGTCGAGATCCCACATCGCATATTTCTCGGCGCGATCAATAAACAAGCCCCAAAGCTTAGGATAAAAGTTGTTTTTGGATTTTCTCTCACCTCCATGCATCTTATTTTCATTTGATCGCATCAAACATTTCAATCTCGCTTACCTTCTTTCAACGTTGCAAAAACCACTTGGCGGTTATTCCCTCCCCCACCCCCAAACTGCTTACCTATTTGAATTGACATACATTGAATGCACTCATTGTTCACTGAAATTATTTATAAAATCAGTTGAATGCATTCATTTGAACCCTTCTATTACTGTTTCCCATGCAGAAGAGTATTCCAGACCGAGATTATACTGCTGCTGACTCTGTTTTAGCCCAAAAACATATAGAAATCACCAAATTTGACTGCTACAATATTGCAAAAGCCATCAAAGTGCATATAAAGATAAGAAAAAGCTTCTGAAAGCTTTCCAACCCTAGAAACCCTTCTTCACAGCAAAATTCTAAATTTTACAGGTATTCTTCAGAGGAAAGAGACTCATTCATCAATCTGAAAGAGTTATATTGTTAAATGAATACTTTAGGATCCTGTGTACCTCAAGAACACCCCATTTCCTCATAAATCCTTAAATTATACAAACCCTGAGCATTTACTTAGATATTTTGAAGCCTTGACCTATTTGAGAACAAACTTTGATGAAGTTTGGCCATCTGCAAACCTGAGAAAGCCTCTAAGACCTTCTAAAATCCTTTCCTACAGTTCTTAAGTATCCTTTGATATCTAAAGATTTTTTTATCACAGAAAGTGTACTGTAAACCCTTGATATCATTTCCTGAGGCTATAAGGTCATGAAGTTTCTCTTTTGATACAAAAAATACAGTTTGAGTCAAATTGATCATAATTATTCCTTTTGCAGCCAAAGAAAGAACCCCTATCATATCTAAAACCTTCTGCAAACTGTTTAAACTTAAAAAAGTGTTTTATAGGCCTAAATTAGTGTTTGAAAGATCAAAAGTCTTAAAAATTTTGATAAATCAAAAAAATCTATGGCATCCAAAATCACTCTTGTGATCAACCCTCTACAACCCATTGTTGTAGATGCAGAAAATATTCCCCTGATAGATGTAGATTTCAAATTATAGATCCTGTGACAGAGTTTAACCTTCTTGAGCTCCACTGCTGGAGGCATGAAAAATCCCTAGACCAAGCTAATGAGGTGTTTATCTAGGAATCAAATTTGCCTAAATATATTTTCCCTCACACTCGGAAATGCCCATAAGTAATCAAACTTTTCCAATCATGCCAATCTCCAAATCAAAAATCCATTGCGAACCCTGAAAAAGAAGTGTTGTTTTCCATTATATTTGAATCTATCAACCAGATGCTTCAGTTACAGCCTGAGCCTAATGAATTTCCTTTATCTATTTAAGCCCTCACTAAGTTCTATTTGGAGTTGGATTTTCCCAAGAGATTCCAAATTTTTCAAACCTTCATGCCATCCTATGTGGAACTTCCCAAACTAAATCCTCCATACTCCTCTGCAAAATTCTCAGAAAGAAGTATACATATTATTGCCATGTTATCTTTTATCCTTAGATATATCATGGATGAACATGCTGATGCATCAATACTTGGTTTCTTGTCCATTTTTGTACCTGTCCAACCCCCTGCAGTTATCTTGAACTTTTCCCAATATATCGCTAATAACATCCATGAGAAACTAGTCAAACTGCCTACTGAAGGTGTTTTTAGGTATTCTTCATTCCTTTTCCACATGTTCCTTTATTTTCAGTCTAAAAAGTTTCGTATAACTCTTCAAAAGCTTTATGTGGTACGAAATCCACAATCTATCATATTCCGGACATCCTTGATAAGGAAGGAGTCAAATGAGTTTACCTATTCAGAGTTTACAGATTCTTTTATTCATCCCTTGGTTAATTTGCTAAACAATAGTGTGCAACCCATAATTAGCAATGAAATAACTTTGGTTTTACAATTTTCTAAGCATAGTAGAACATGTGATTTGTACTTGTACCAAAATCATACTGAAATCAGAGTTTATGGGTCAAGCCTTATTCCTTACAAATTGCAAAAATACCTCCCTATGAGGTTATTTTCTCTGGAGTATATAAGGCATATTTTAAATTCAGATGTTGTAAATTTCTTTGTTGCAAAGAAGAAGACACAATTCAAACTGAAGAACCAGATTGGTCCATTCATATGTAATAACAGAGAAGCAGGTCCAGAGGCAGAAAAGTATTTGTTAGAGTTTAAATTTAGTCCTAGTTTTCTTTGGTATTATGATCCCCTTGGTGTAATCAGCAAAATTAGAGTTAAATCAAAATTAACTCCATATATAAATGAAAAGAAGCCTGATATTGAAAAATTCTCAAACTAGTCTGAATGGTTAGAGAATACAATGGTAGAGGCTGAGAAGCAAAGTGATACTAATCAAACTTTGCAGACTCTATCCTAGGAAGACAGAAGTGTAAAAAGAAACTGAGAAGAAGGGTATTATACAGTTGAGACTACTACAGAAACAAAATTCAAACTAAGATACAACAAAAAGGAAAATATTGATCTTGCAAGCAAAGAAAAAGAAATTGTAGAGGTCATTGACACAAATATTCCTGAGAAAGATATTGTACATCCTACAGTAATTGAAGAGGAACAACAGCCAACCACTTCTAATACAAAATTAATTTAGAAATAGCATAGTATAGAAGTGTCTTAATCCAAGAAAACAAAATAAAAGGATATGGACATCAAGGAAAGATACAAGGAGATTAAGGCTAAAAATGAAGAAATCAAGAATGAAATATATTCTCAATACTTAAAGCAGACTCCTAGCATTCAGAACAGGCTACTTTCAACCTTTGACTACAAGAACAAAAATATGCTGATGACAGTGCTCCAGCCCACAATTCCCACTCCTAAATCATCCTCTAATTATAAAAAGGTTGATTTTAAAGTTCTAATCGAGGATATTCATCCTCTCGACCAAATTCAACTTCATAAACAGGCAAGAGAGATGCTTTATTCCACAATGACTACTAAGGTCATGAGTTCAAAAAAGCTTCAAAATACTTTGATAATTGTAAGATATCAACTCAAACTGGAGAAAGCTTCTTCATATGCAAAGGATATCAGAATCAAATCCTTGGAGGAGCTAGTGATTGAGGTAGGTTATGATCCTCAAAACATAAAATCTGTAGAGGAACTTATCAAAAAGAAGAATGTTGATATTGTTGCACTTAAGAAACAATTGAAACTACCTCCTACAGAGCATCCTCGGGCCTAGGAGGTTTTACAGGATTCTAATAAAAAATATGAGATGATGAGTCTCATTTTGCAGCTTACAGCTCAGATTAAAGAAACAAAACTTGAAATGGATGAATTCGTCCAAGAGAAGGAAGCCAACAAAACACAGGAATTCCATGCCACTGTGATTCTTGTAGTTACAACAGTTGTACCATATACCTTGGTAGAAACACTGGCTCCTAATGTTCCAATGGCCATAGTAGTTCAAGTCACTTCATCAACAACTTCTGCCACTGATTCTTCAGCAATAGCAGCACAAAAATCAAATGAGGAAAGTAAATTAGTAAAGGCAATGCAAGATATGTCTATATAGATGAATGAGATAAACAGGTTAAAAGAACAGATAAAAAATATTGAAGATGCTAAGAAACTTGCACAAATTAGTGCCAAGAATGAAGAACAAAAGGCCAATAGGTTGAATGAACAACTCAAGAAGTTGGAAAAAGAATTAACTTTCAAAGAACCTATGGCACATGTTAAGCAGAAATTATGGTCCAATATCATTGAAGCATTCAATGATATGCGGCCTCCATACAAGTAATCTACGAGTAGAAAAATTAATTGAAGTCAGAAAAAGAAGCAATACAGAAGACAAAACAGGAGCTAGGTAAAAAACCTACAGAGGCATTAGAAATTATCAAATTTCTCAATTCCAAAAATAAACAAGAACTGGATGAATTGGAATTACAAATAGAAGAGATACCATCCTTGAAGTAAGGAAGGTAATATCCAAGAAGAATTTGATGACACAATTAGAGGAAAAGTGCCAAAACATGGAAATGACAATCATAAGATTTATGAGTAAATTTGATATTCTAAGGCAAAAGGGCCTTCCTAGTCCTCTGGTAATCAATGACAGATTAATGAAGCAAGAGGATTATGACAAAAATATGAGAGAATTTGCTAAAGAATAGGTAAATAGATCAGCTTTGCAAGGAATCCCAATAGGGAAAGTATTGTATAAGAATTTTGAAATCTGTTTTACTTACAACATGAAGTAAAACACCTATTTCTGAACAAACCAACATTTTCAAAATAAACTAAAGCTGATGAAAACTCCAGAAGTCTTATGAAGATAAAATTTCCAGAAACTGAGTTCTGAGAAAAGTTAACTGATATACCGTAGAGATCAGATTACAGTGAGCATAGATCAGTAAAAGTAAAAAATAGAGTTTGTTGTTTTTGCATCAACAGTAATCGTTTTCTGAAGTAAAAGAGTATCAGGATGAAAGTGTATCAGATGAAAGGTTGAAAACTAAATCAGAGTAAATATGAATCTGCTAGCGTAAATGACACCTCAATGTCTAGTTGTAGCCTTCATCAAATAGCAAAGAGAGAAAGCAGTGATAAAATCAAAACAACATTCTATTTTATTTCAAAAATAAGGATAGCTACCATTAGTTAGGGAGCTATCACTATCTTCTTGCATGAAGATATTTCTTTTTCATAAAAATTCCTAAGTTTATTCTACGATATTTTGTACATGTTTTTGTATAAATAATTCATCATTAGGAAGTATTGGGTGTGGATGAATTGTTGAACATTTCTGTAATTATACTATTCTAAACCTAAGTGTTTTTGTATCAATTTCAAGTCAGCAGACTAGATCACATGAAATAAAGCATCATATTACAGGATTCATGTGTTGGGCTGCTGAAGTGAAGTATTTCACTTGTTATCTTATCAATTTTCTTATGTTTTCCATCTATTCATGAATGTTTTCTAAGTCTAAATGATAAACCAGGAATTGTTATTTCAGAATTTGTTAAAAGCACTCTATTTTGACTGATTGTCATTTATATGTTTTCAACTGATATCCAGACTAGGGAACCCTTAATTTCTCCTTGATTTCGATTGACCTCTGCCTTTTCACTCCTAATCCGGATTTAAGAACCCTTAATTTCTCTTTTATCCCGATCAAAACCATTTCATCATCAGCCTTTGAAGATTTGAAGTGACTCAGCTATCTTGCCCTATAAACATTTACCTTTAGACCTTGATCCTGATATGACTGCATGACACATTGACTCCATTTTCCCAATGGGATGCAGATCTATAGCTATCCATCTAAGTAAGTGATCTCACCACCAAACCAAATCAAAACCCCAAATCCAATTTTCCCTATATAACTATCCTAAAATCAAATATGATCAACAAAGTTAAATCATATAGAGAGAGCCCTCTCTGAGCATTAGGAAGGCTAGATACTAAGGCTTAAAATTAGTTTTTTGGTTACCTTTGATATTCTTTAAACTAAAAATCTCAAACTATAAGAATTATTAGAGTGATAACACTGCCATAGTCCAACAACGAAGACATAAATGGCATGTTTAGCTAATAAAAAATAAGAACTTCCAGAAAGGATATTGGGCTTTGTTATATGACTCTAGATTCCAAGACTTTCTAGGTAAACTCCAAACAAGATGGTAGGTTCCTTACAAAATTACCGAAGTCTATGACAATGGAATGGTGTGCCTCACTACGATCGATAATTATAACATTTCTTTCATTTCCAATGACATATACTTCGTTTATATCACCAGCCACTTACATGAGAATATTTTCTTCATGAAATCAATAGCGATGTGAACTTGAATGTTCTATCTGATCAAAGAAGAGTCCTCATAGTGACAACTGGGTAAAGTTTTTCCCAAAAAACTTTTCATTCTGTACATAATGTAAATAATTGGTATATATATTGTTTATTTTGGGAAAACATTTCAAAATATTTTTATGAAATCACTATTATTTCCTTTAATCATTGTTGTTTTTGTTATATTTTTTCAATTAGGCTCCAATTCCACCTTCGACATCTCAGATGATAGAGATAACGATTGCATTGAATTCCTATTTTTGAGAAGAAAAAAATCGACCTGAAGATCACCTCAGTTGGACAAGCAAAATTGGTTTTTTAAATTTATGAACCCACTCATGTACATTGGATTAATGTAACCCTACCCACATGTGCATATTGGATTAGGCTAACCCGAAAGAAAATTTGACCCATCAAAAAGCTATAAATACAAGTGACCTATACCTAATTTAGAAACAATTATAAGACACTCTTCTCTTTTGGTTTTTGGATCGCATAGGGTTGAGGCATGTCCATGGATGAATAGGTTCACTTTGAGGTTAAATTACAGGGTCTTAAGCTCACATCTATGATTTAGTGTTTTGGACCCTAGTCGTAGGCCCAAAACAAGAAGATTTTGACTCTACTCGCTCCCTCACATAATCATAAGTGAGACTACAGCCTTCTAGTCACATGGATAACACTTTGTGCATGCAACCGAGAGATTATAGTTGCCACATTCTATTTTTGACCCTAGTCGCATGCCTTGCAGGTGGTGAGCCTTGGTATTGCACCAAGGGTGTTGCAACTCCCAGGGGCTGCCCTACTTTACTTTATCAACCCAGGGTTCGTATAAACTTTGAGGTGATAGTTATATATACATGGAAGATGCATTATGTTCATGTCATCCTCTTCTGCTTTACAAAAGGGTACAATTTCTAATGGTTCTCATCGAAGTCGGTCACACTTCAATGAAAATAAACTAAATTGCAGAAAGGACACGATAGAAGGAAAATAAATTACATTGCAGAAAATAAATGACAGGAATGAAACTAATTTGAGTTGCAGAAAATGGAATGGCTGAAATGAAACTAAGCTATATTGCATAAAAGGAATGGCAGGAATGAAACTAGTTCTAAACCACATTTAACTTATCCTATGATCTATCTACCATGCTACCATGCTTCTAACCATGCAACTATTAATGATCTAACTATACTTTAAAAGGTGTTGATTTGTAGCTTGGATGGAAAAAAGGGTTAAAGAGGTTAATGGAGGGCTTAACACATGAAACAAGGCTTACAAGTGGAAAGAGCACGGTTAAAACCTTATAAGAAATTTAGTATACCACAAAAGGCTTTAGAGCGGAATAAATTGAAAAGTGCGATGGTGGAGATGCCATGGAGGAAAACATTGCGATGTGCGATATGGAAATTACAATATCGCAAGATTAAAGGGATAACGGAAGTGTTATTTGAGAGTATGAGCAAGGTATGAAATGCGATGAGGTAAACCCTGTGAAGTGCAAAGTTAAATGGGGTAGAAGCGACGACATGAGAAATGCGATATCGCAATCGGTAGAAAGAGAAGTAAGTATTAAAAGAAAAAGGATAAGTCTTACGGGATGTGATGGGGAAGAGTGGAAAAATGCGAGAACAATATCGCAATCGGCAGAAGAAAGCGGTAAGTGTTAATGAAAAATGGAAAAGGTTCGACAAGTGATTTTCGATGTGGAAAATGGAGGTGGGGTCGATATTGCAATTGCAATATCGTGGAGTTGGAGCGGTAAGTCTTAAGGGAAAGGGAAAACGCTGCGATTGCGATATGCGATATCGCAATATTGCAATCGGTAAAGATGACCAGTAGGTGTTGAAAGGGTAGGGAAAATTCTGCGAAGTGAGACTACAATGTACAGAGATGTGATTGGGGTCGAGAAAAAAAGGAAATGCAATGTGATTTGTGGTAAGTCTCGAAAGAAAAAAATGGGAGAGGTGCAAAGTGCGATTGAGATGTATGGTGGTGGGAGAACTGAGGAGCAAACAGAGAGATCGAGTTTTAAAGGTTTTTCAAGCGTTCTTCATAAAAAAGAGTGCAGAAACCAAGACCGATAAAAAAAAGGAATAAGGTGGTTGAACGGTTTAAGTATTTTTATGAATAAAAAGGCGGGTGCAACATTTAAAGAAGAGGAAAAGGAGGGGAACGGAGCCGTAAAAAGCATTGTTAAGCCTTAAATACAATGATGGAAATTGAACGGAAAGGCTCCACATAGCTGCTCTGGGGTGTTAACATTAACTCCTGCAAACAAACCTACAGATTCGTGCATGGGAAAACAGAAAAGAATGCGTGTTAAAACTGTGAAAAGAAAGAAGTTTTTGGGTCTATGGGAAGGTTTACCCTCCTCGAGCTTTATTAAAAGAGATGAGAAGGGAATTATAGATCCACATCTTTTAGATTTTTATCCTCTATTCTAGTACTCATAAGAAGATGAAAAACTATAACAACAAACTGAAAGAAAAGACGAAGAAGCAACAAAACTATTACAAGCATACCTAACGAAATGGCAGAAACAAAACTAGTTAAATGACAGGAAAAAAGAATGAAAACAACAGAGAAGCTAAGGCACATGGGTTGGGTCCTAACCCACAAGCCCAGCTCTCTAGAACTAGATCAATAAAATGGCATCTCTCTACTCATTTCATAAAAAAGAACAGTCTATTACATCCTTAAAAAATTTAACAGATCCTAATGGCTTTATAGCAGAAATTCAAATCTAATAGAATGTAATGGAAGTGGGATGGAATGGAATTCAACTAGAATTGGATTGAAGAATATACCCTCATTAGCTCTTCATCATCTTTATTTATACTAAAGGGAAGCTACCAACAACTCCCTAGAAAATAGGTAATGAGTCCACTTGACTCCAAGTAAACTATATATTGAGTGCACTTAGTTGTTGGTTGCTTGGTTTCCTATGGAATTTGAATTGCTGGAGGGGATCTCATGAGGATCCTTCAGCTGAATTTAGAGTTAAGGAGGGTGGACAACCCTTTTGATTTTCTCCAAGATTTCTCCCTAATTTCCTGATATTGTGTTCATTTATTCTTCAATCTTTATCTTCTAGTGGCAGGGAGCAACTCCCTAAATCATATCCTTCTCCAAATCTGTAGAATCTGCAAAATATTCTCACAATATTCTACAAAAATAACCAATATTAGGCACAAATATGAAATTACCTTTAAACCTTCCTAATAAAATATTGAAGCATAAGAAAACATTATTAAGTGCAGAAGGAGAGATTTTAATATATCTTTTCACGTACATAAGGAAGGTAGATGTGCTTAAGAAAGGTTATATGGACCTTATTTTATGTCTAATTTAGAGGCCCATCATCACTCCCCTACTAAAACTGTTTCTCATCCTCTGAGAAACCTATTCATCCTCCCTACCTTATGGTTTTTCCCACATGTTGGCTTATTTTATTTTGTTTATTTGCCCATGCGGTGCTCCTCCTACTGATCTTCCTATTATTCTTCTTGCATTTCTTCTCGTAGGTGCTTCATGGAGGTCCTCATATGCCTTAAGCAATTATGTTTTGCATTCCAAGGGGTGGTTGATCCACCTTTTATTTGATTCTTTTCTTTTATTTTCTTTTATTTTCTTTTTTCCCTTTTTTATTGCATGCAAAGTAAACTCACAGTTCTTTTTTCTGTGAACTGAGTTCACCCTTGGTTACCCCTTGGAACTCCTTGTCTCCTATTACAATGAACTTCTTACTGCCCACTTTCTCAAGTCCTTTTATTTTTTCTTGTTCCTTTTCTTGATGGAAAAAGTGAGGCTAGTTTCTAGATAAGGCTAAGGTTGCTCTGCTACTAATTTGGGCTATATAAAAAACTTTTGTTCTCACACTTTTTCACTAGAAAATTTGGCGGAATTTCCGACGTTCACCCTCGCTATTTCACATACAGTCGTCGCAAGAGCGACAATTCGCGGCGAGCAAAACGTGGTTTTCCATAACACGCAGCTGGGACGCCTCTAAAAAGTGTCGCACTATCGATACTTCCTTTTCCATCGCTTCCAAACAAGCGTCAGCTCTTCCGACGCTTTCCCCAAACTCGCGCCGACGCTTGTAAACTCACATCAATAATAAATAAATGTGGTCCGACGTTTTGAACGCCGCTTCTTCCGACATTTGTAAACTGTCGCACTTCCGACGAAATGTGGTCCGACGTTTTTAACGTCGCTCTTCCGACGTTTGTAAACGGTCGCAATTCTGACGCAATGTGGTCCGACGTTTTGGACGTCGCTCTTTCGACGTTTGTAAACTGTCGCAATTCCGACGAAATGTCGTTTGACGTTTTGAACGTCGCTCTTCCAACGTTTGTAAACTGTCGCAATTCCGACGAAATGTGGTCTGACGTTTTGAATGTCACTCGTCCGACGTTTTTATACTGTCGCTCTTCCGACATTTTTAAGCTGTCACAATTTCGACGCTTACAAGGCGTCGGTATACCGACGACGGGTTCAATTTAAAAAAAAAAAAATGAAACTTTAAAAGAGGAAAAACGTTGTTTTGAATATATTATATGAAGTAAAACAATCCATGAAGTCATTACATTTTCGCATCTGAAGATTGGAACCCAAATATCCATCCAGAAAAGTGGAAGTCCCACCCCAGACAATGATAGAAAAATACCCCATGTCACATACAGGGACATGATATAAAACCCAATAACGGTCCACATGGAGATTATCTACAAATCTGAGAAAGCATCCAAATATGCCCGAGGCATCTATAAGAAAGTGAAATAGCAGTATGTAGAATAGTAAAGCAACAGATAGAGTACCGACGTCCATTGTACCAAATACAAATTAAAGTACCCAAAATCCTTGAACAGAGAAAAACGCTAATCATGTGAGGAGTGTGATATGTCCAAAATATAAAAATACCATTAGACCATATCAATAAACCAGCAACATAGACCAGCATAGCTAGTTTTGAAGGCAGAGTGATAAACATTAATCATTTTTTTTTCACAAGAGAAAAAACGTTGTTTTGAATATATTATATGAAGTAAAACAGTCCATGAAATCATTACATTTTCACATCTGAAGATTGGAACCCAAATATCCATCCAGAAAAGTGGAAGTCCCACCCCAGATAGTGATAGAAAAATACCCCATGTCACATACAGGGACTTGATATAAAACCCAGTAACGGTCCACATGGAGATTATCGACAAATCTAAGAAAGCATCCAAATATGCCCAAGGCATCTATAAGAAAGTGAAATAGCAGTATGTAGAATAGTAAAGCAACAGATAGAGTACCGACGTCCATTGTTCCAAATACAAATTAAAGCACCCAAAATCCTGCAACAGAGAAAAACGCTAATCATGTGAGGAGTGTGATATGTCCAAAATATAAAAAGACCATCAGACCATATCAATAAACCAGCAACATAGACCAGCATCGCTAGTTTTGAAGGCAGAGTGATAAATGTTAATCATTTTTTTTTCACAAGAGAAGAAACGTTGTTTTGAATATATTATATGAAGTAAAACAGTCCATGAAGTCATTACATTTTCACATCTGAAGACTGGAACCCAAATATCCATCTAGAAATTTGGAAGTCCCACCCCAGACAGTGATAGAAAAATACCCCATGTCACATACAGGGACTTGATATAAAACCCAGTAACGGTCCACATGGAGATTATCGACAATCCGAGAAAGCATCCAAATATGCCCGAGGCATCTATAAGAAAGTGAAATAGCAATATGTAGAATAGTAAAGCAACAGATAGAGTACCGACGTCCATTGTTCCAAATACAAATTAAATTACCCAAAATCCTTGAACAGAGAAAAACGCTAATCATGTGAGGAGTGTGATATGTCCAAAATATAAAAAGACCATCAGACCATATCAATAAACCAACATCGCTAGTTTTGAAGGCAGAGTGATAAACATTAATCATTTTTTTTTCACAAGAGAAAAAACGTTGTTTTGAATATATTATATGAAGTAAAACCGTCCATGAAAATAGTATCATAAAGTGGATACAGGAAATGTGCAGAGACATGTACTGTTGATATACGCCTCACACAAAAACATTGCCCAGACTCATGGCAAATTTGTCATCAAAAAATCAAAAAATTAAGAAGACTTCCCTCATACGGGGAAACCAGTCTTGAACGTTTACAGAATTCAAAAATATTACAGAGGCCCAACACAGTAATATAATCTAAAAGCAGCCCAATTAAGTGGGCCGCGAAGCAAGAAAAACAAATTAACCAAACTACTCCTCCGGTGGTTCCTCCACGATTCGGCACCATCCTTCGGAAGGTCCAGGATCACTAGGTGCTACCTCCACATGCATGCCACGGCTCCCCTCCTAAAGGCCCGAATGATGGCCGGCTTTTTCTGAGCTCAGACCCACCGGACGGGTGCATTCTTCCTCCGTTTGGGCCTCCTCGTGAAAAACCACAGTGACTAAAGCTGTGATTCGTGGGCGGTTGAGAGATAAATTAAAGGAAAATTGCGCAGTGCGCGTCGTGGGAGAAGGTGAACTAGCGATGAGGAAACGAGGAGTAGGGGAATCCATACGGTGGCCAGATCCTACAACCCGACCCCTCCCACTCCTAGTATTTGGATAGCGACCTGCATAATAATCACTGGATTGGCCGGAAGACGACTCGGTTGAGGGGTTGGAGGGAGCGCACAGGGGTTGACCTCTAGTGCTCCCCCTGCGGCAACGCATCCTTTGACGCAAGCGAGGCATGGGTGTAGTCTCAGCAGTGGGCACAAGAGGAGATGGAGAAGCATAATTCCAAGAAACAGAGGAAGACAGACACAGACGAGACCGAGAGAAATTCAGATATGCAGCAAGGTCTAAGCAGCAGTTCAGCTGGCCACTTCTCCTTCTCGTCACAGTGAGCAGGTAGTGTAACCCAGCAACCGGATCATCTGAAAAACCATAGCGAAACGCCATTTTATCGACCCGACTGCAATGCAATCGAAGGACGCCCGTCATAATTAATCTCTGATCATTAATGAGATCCGAAGGCCGGATTATATTGGAGCATGCGGAATCGCTAACAGGAGTGGAGGTCTGATCTTGAACAGTGTTAAAACTTAATTAATTAATGTGGATTTGATGTGAAAAACTTGGAACTTAATTGAACAGCGTTAAAACTTAATGTGATTGATATGAAATCGCCACATCCATGTCCCATCGCCTTAAACGCCATCGAATGCACCCGCAGCCGGGAGCAGGGAAAGTTTTGATTGAGGACACGTGGCAGAAATTGATTGGAGCGGATCTTTGTTTTGGCCGCTCACGCAGTGGAAATCCAAACCCGAAAAAGATTAGGGCGAATTTGATAAGAAATCCGCGTCACAACTCTGCCTCCGTACGCCAGCCCAACTTCAAACCCGAAAAAGATTATGGCGGAATTCATTTGGTTTTCACGTCACAAAATTGGCCGACGTCAGCAGGCCATTTTGCAACGCGAATTTGGTTTGAATTATGGTTTATCGTCGTTTGAAGTCCGGCGGGCTCGACTTAAGAACAATTTTGTTTGATCCCATCTTATAAAATTTGTGTTGGTTTTCTTTGATAATACACATATTTATAATAAATCATGGGAATACCACACTCAACATGTGGAAAAGTTATATAAATTATTGAGAATAATCATTTTTATGTAAAAATATCCAAATGTGCTTTTGGGAAATAAGAATTCGAGTATTTGGTTCATATTGTTTTAAAGGAAGGAGTGAAGTTGGAGCCTGATCAAAAGATGCAAGCTATTACAAAATGACCTATTCCTAAGAAAATCAAGGTTCTTAGAAGATTTTTTAGACTTACATGATATTATTGATCATTTTTTAAGAATTATGCATGCATTTCAAGTCCACTCACATATCTCTTGAAGAAAATATCATTTATATGGAATGATGAGGCTACTTTGGCATTCTCTCTTTTAATGGATGCTATGTCTTCTACACCAACATCGGTTGCACCTACTTTTGGTAAAACATTCATAGTAGAGTGTGAGGCACTAGGACAAGGAATTTACGTAACATTAACACAATAAGGGATATCATTGGCTTTTAAAAGCAAAGAATTCAAAGAAAATATTTGGTGAAATATACATATGAAAAATAAATGGAAGCAATATTACATGCAATAAAAATGGGGATAGTATATCATTGGGAGGTACTTTAAAGTCAAGATATACCATGATAGCATAAATTATTTTTTGAAGCTATGGATTTCATTGGAAGATTAACAAAAATGAGGAGAAAAATGCAAAGTTTTAATTTTGAGATAATCTGCAAAAAGGGTAAGGAAAATTTAGTACATGATGCTCTTTCTAAAATAGAAGAGGCCTCAAATTTATATCCAATTACATTTTCTATTCCTAGGTGGCTAGAAGAAGCTTGCCATAATGGAAAAATGACAATAGTACTAAACAAAAACTAAAATTAATAAAGGATGGGATGAACTCTATGGAGCATTGGGAGTGAAAGAGAGATATACTTTGGTGCAAATGTAGAATATTTTTATGCACGCAAGCATATTTGAATAAACAAACATTAAGGGAGTCCCATGTCTCTCTGATGGTAGGACGCAGGGTTCCTTAAAACATCTCAAAGGATCAAAAAATATATTTTTGGAAGGAATGAAGAAAGATATTCAAAATTTTGTAAGAGAAGGTCCAGTTTGCATAATAAATAAAAGAGAGATAGTAAATGTTAGACTCTTATACCAATAGGTGTCATATTTCATGATTGACTTGATGGGCTATGTAATATGTTCATACCTTTTCTTGTTGCAAAGGTTTTCCATATTATCAAAAAATCAAAAAAATTTAAAAAATGTAAAGAGGGTATACCCTAAAAGACAAATCAAAGGGTAAAAAGAATAAAATGGTCAAAAAAGAGGAAGAAATGAACCCCAAGCAAAAATAGACTAAGGAAAGTGTGCAAATCCAAATGCCACTACTATTTCATTTTTGTAATAAAACAATTGTGTGCAAATTTCTTTACAATTCATGAATAAGTCAAACTGTATAAACTTGACTCATTCATTTTTCAATTTCATGTGTAGAATAGAGAATAAATATCTGACCAAACAGTTTAATCTTGGCATATAAGTAGATAGGTAGAGTTAATAAAAAGGTGCTCAACAGTTTAATCTGAGCCCTTGGATGTAATAAGTGTAGAATTAGATAGATTTGCCATGTAAAAGAAAAAGAAGATTGATAAGGGTTTTCCAGTCTAAGTGCACCCTAATAAAGAAGAGAAAATGGTAGAGTAAAGTAGATAGGGTAGGTAGATGGTGCTGCAAAGTGTTATTTGATGAATGATGCTGCTACATGTTTTGATCCTTTACTTTCATCACAAGTACTAAAGCAGGAAATATAATGGAAAATCACAGCAAGCAAAGTCAAATTCATTAACCTCCCTCATCATTTTCCCCCTCAAGAGTTTTACTAATTTCCTCCAAAAGTACTAAGGTATTTGGAGATCAAAAGGGCTCAAGGCATTTCCTTGACTTCTGGAGGGACCGGACCCTCGGCCTAATGATCAAAAAGACCTAAGCACTTGAGATAATTCATCATTGTTATCTTCCATCTTTAAACTTTTTCCTAAGTAAAATCCTATTTTACTTAGGAAACTGATGCAACATTCCATAAAATTCCTCAAAACAACTTGTTATTCTAAGTTTAAGTGTTGAAGATAAAAATGTGCAATTTACTTCATAAGTTATCACTTTCTTAGATGTACAAAGATGTTTTGATTTTCCTTGTCCTTTTTCATACACATTTGATTTTACTATATTAAATCCCTAGTGAAATCCCTTTCCTAAGTATATAACTCCCTTTTCTAATAAATATCCCCAAAACCCTTTATTATAATGTTTTACCAAAGTATATATTCCCGCACATTGAAAATAAAACCCTGCTTTATAAACCCTTTGGTGAAATATATCGTTATACCATTAATCCCCGCCCTATGGTGAATTAGTTATGTATTGATTAATTTACCATATAATAAAAATATATATATAAAAGCGTTAGACATGCAATATGTGTGTTTAACACCAAAAACACGGATAAAAACTCATCGGAGTCTTGCGCCACCGTGGATTGTCCACATGACATTCCACCTAACCAAACCCCGCCGCAACCCGTTTCTTACACACTCGGGATTAATTAGTCATCAGGACTAATTACTAGCCTTTTTCCGCCTATCAGACGCCCCCCGGGGAGATTAATAACGTTAATAGTATTTAAAACCCTGTCGGGCCCGCGCAATACCTATTCCATTATATTTCCATTTCTTCGACCGTCGGATCGCTCCTCCGCAGATCGACGCTCCACGTCAATCCCGCTGCCCATCCTTGGTAAGAACTTTCACCAGCGGGGAAATAGTGGTATCGAAACAGTTCATCATCCACGTGTCACACATCCAACGGAATCGCTGCCGATTCGTTTAAAACAGCTTTTGCACAAAAGCGGTGCGGGTTTACCGCTTACCGCCTACCGCATACCGCCGGCCCCACTCCCTTACGTCACCCCGTACGTCAAATGACGTCATCACCTCGAACACGACAAAAACCCTTTTTGACTTGTTTTTAAGCCATTTTCGCGTTTTTTTCAGTTATTTTAGTTTCGAAAGAGACCAGTTCCTCACGTAATTTTCAATTTTCATCGCAAATATACCAAATATACCAATTTACTCCAAGATCTCATCAAGGGCCCATGTCAAGAACAAGCTCCTCCATGGCCTCGTTACCCTCGTTAGAAAACCGCTTCCTTCTAAAAACATGTATTTATCCTTTACGCCCCGACTGCGAGTAAAACTCAGTTTCCTTTGTTTTTTTTCGCTGAAAAAGTGGTTAAAAATCATCACTGAGTCCTCCCTGGAGATTTTAAACCTGTGAAATTGCTCCCCGAACCTGCAAATTGTTCCAATTTCCTTCATTTCAAGAATCCCGCCTGCCCATGAAGAAAACCAAAACCTTCATTTTGAATCCACAAGAACCAAAATGGAGGTCCCTACAGCCTCTTAATATCACTCCAACAATGCTCCTCACCGTGAATGGGACTATTTAACTTTGATAGATGAGGATTTCCAAATTAAAGACCTGCGTTTTGATGAAAGTCCCCTATTGAGCTATTGTCGCTGCAGAGACGAATACTCAAAGGGGCAAGATCTTATAGGGTTGTGGGAATCCAATCTCCCAAGGTATCTCATCCCCTCACTCATTATTTTCCCAGAAATTGTCCACTATTGCCATTCTAACTATGATCCAACTCAAAGAGCAGTAATTTCCCCTAACCAGAATGTTCTTTTCCCAATTACTGCTCAGTCTAACACAGTAAAGAACAATCAAAGAGTATCAGGATTAAAGAGTATCAGTGGATAAAGTGTATCAGGTAAAAGTCAGAGTGAAAAGTCAAAACAAAGTTACAGAGCAGTCAAAGGTAAACAGTAAAAATGAAGTTACAGAGCAGTCAAAGGTAAACAGTAAAAATAAAGTTACAGAGGCAGTAAAATGGTAAAAAGAGATGAAAATACTTTCACCAACATTGAAGTTTATCTAAAGTGAAAGTAAAACAGTCAAAGGAACAAAAAAGTGAAAAGATGAAAAATACAACAAGAAGGAACATTTTTGCAGAAATTGTATATTTTAGTCATAATTTTGCAGAACCTATTGTGATCAATAAAAGATGAATTTTACAAAACTGAAGGAGTTTTATGTTCTTAAGAGGACCATCTACAAAAACCTCTCTCACTTTTCTAACAGCTATTATGGTTTTGGAAATATTAAACAAAGTTGGAAAGCACGTTTTGCAGAAAATTACAGTCAAGTCATCATTTTGCAGAGAATATTGTGGCCAATTAGAAATACATTTTACAAAACTGAAGGAGGTTTTTGTTCCTAAGAGACCCATCTACAAAAACCTATCTCAGTTTTTGCACAGTAGTTTTATAATGAGAGATACATGCGCATCTTTACAGGCCATTTTTCAGACTCTGTAAAACTCTGTTTTACACATATTTTTTACAGAGAATATTATGCACAGCTGGAGAGGAATTTTAGGAAAGTGAACGAGGTTTATCTCACCAACATATTTATCCACAATAACCTCTTTCACTTTTTACATATCTATTACGGATTGAGAAATACGAAGATATCATTGGACCCCAAGTTTGCAGAATTGTTGGAGCAGATTGCACAAAGAAAGGAAGCAGTTAGTGACTTGGATGCCTCATCATCAAATAAGATTTGGATCAAATTCAAATTCTCCTCTTTGTCATCACTTATCCATCAAAAATAGTGCCAAATAGTTTGAGTGTCCTTTACTTTAGTTCTATTTATGTAAATAGTTGGAGAGATTTGTGAACCAATTTTGATATTTGTTTCAAGATATTTTAGTTTAGAATTTGTATAAATACTCCACTCTTGGAAGCATTTAGAGTGGATTCTATTACTCTGCTGTAACATTGAGGTTTTCGGAATAAAAAGCTTTTGGACAAATTTACTTGTGGCTTACTGGATGACGTTTTGAAGCACTGGACTTGTTGCAGGATTCATGTGTTGGACTTCAGCTCAATAAGTTTTCCAACCCTTGTGTTTAAATTTTATATTAGTTTATGCTATCATCATATCCGTTTCTGAATAGTTTACATAAAGGATTGAAACAGAATTTGCTTAATTGTACTCTGTTTTCAAATGTTATTATTCTCGATGTTTTCTTCTGGATTAGTTATAAGCATGAATTCTTAATTGCTCATGTTTTGCTGATTCAATATTGTTGATTACTGTAACAAAGAAATCTTCATTGCTCTTTGCTTGTAATCATTTCTCTTCTTCCTCTTGAATATGGTGAAAGATTCTTAGTTGCCTTTCATCCCTTCAAGACCATCCATCCACTTTAAATTTTAAGGATTGTTCTCCGTCTAGCTATCTTGCCCTGTAATACCATCTTGTGTTCAGAAAAGAAATCCAGTAAATCCATCCTTAGACTCCATAGCCCAATGGACTGAAAGCCCTCAACCTTGCCCTTAGTTTGTGGATTCCACCAATTTCCCAAAACAAACTTTGAATCTATAACTAGCCTAAAATCATTCAAAAACAAAGATAAATCATAAAGAGAGAGCCCTCTCTGGATGCAGATTGGCTAGATTCTGTATCTAAAAGGTTGGTTTGTGGTTACCTCGGGTATACTTTCCTCTTACACAACTTCTAGGAAAACCTGAGTGATAACATAGTGGCGACCATACTGGGGATCTGAATCATTTTTATTTGTTAATATTGTTCATTTATAAGCTATAGACAGAGTCTGAAGATCAGCCAGGAAGCCTTTGAAATTGCTTTTGCATTGCAATTGCAAGAGTAAATAAATGCTGCTTCAGTCTATCTCTGATTTAGCTTATATACTGAACCTTAGTTTCAAAATATTTAATCAGACTCTCTAGTTTAATAAATCTTTGAGAAAATTTTAATTAAAAATCTTAAATTTCTTAAAGAAGTCATAGAAGTTGTTTTGAAAATTCAAAAATAAAAATAAAAAAATAAAAAATAATCATAAAATATTCAAAATTTGGTTTCCTGAAGAACTAACTTTTTCTTCAGAATTGTTTTACAGGTTTAGATCTGATCTATGATGGTGGACATGGATCAGACACACAAAGGTTAAAATCATCCACCTGGCGACTCCAAATCAATTTCAGAATCAAGACTCCACTGGAGGAATGAACCTCAAAGGACAATATGGAAAGATCAGGCTTTCAACTTGGATCTTAATCCAAGACTTTATGTTCTTTTTCATTAAGAAATTTTTTCAATGTATATTGTATTTTATAGAAGATCTTAGATTAGTTTTTAGTTATTTTCCTTTGAAGATTGTAAATAATAATTCTTCTAATCTCTTTGAGCAGCTTTCTTATGAATCTAATGATGATCATTTTCCAATTAAGAAGCCTCAAATAATCAAAACTGATATTACAATCCCTGTACATATCCCTGTGCCATATAAAGTTCCAGATAGATATAAGCCCCTTATTCTACCTCCTTTACTCCATGATTTTCCTGAAAAATACTACAAGTATCTTCCTAGATTTTATGGAGAAAATGGTATCACGGCCCAAAAACATATTCAAGGTTTTGAAAATTATTTGGATTTATTTGAGATTGATGAAGATGATGTTAAAATCAGACTTTTTGCTCTTTCTTTGCAAAATAGAATAAAGAGTTGGTTCAAAAATTTGCCTAATGCTAGCATCTCAAATTTCCAACAGTTTATCAAACTTTTCCTTGATAGAGGGATAATCAAAGTTAATCATTTTGTGATCATGGAAGAATATAATCAATTAAAAAGACATTCAAATGAAACGATACAACAATTTTCTGACAGATTTAATCAAGTTTATTATTCAATGCCAGAAAATATTAGACCTCGTCATGATTCAGCTCTCTTGCATTATCCAAGTGCTTTTGATTCAGAAATAGAATTTCGGTTAAGAGAAAGAGATCCAAAAACACTTGTACAGATGCAGAATATTGCAGTTGATGTGGAAGTTAATCTCCAAATCAAACAGGAAATGTTGAAAGCAGAAGAAGAGGAAAGGAAAAACATTGCAAAGGTAAAACTCAATCTTTTGGTAAGTAAACTAGATGAAATAACACAGAAGATCACTATGAAAGAAGAATTTTTTATTCAAAATCACCATGAAGAAATAGAAGAGGTTGATAGCCATGAACAAATTCCTCTTAATTCAAATTATCATAAATCAGAAAATGAATTTACAAATCAATATGAGGAAGAGGAATATGTTGTTCTAATGTGTATGTTTGATAACATTCCTTATTTTGATGATTTGCCTAAGTATGATCATTATGATGATAGTTATGTTCTCCAAAGTCAAGCTAACTTTACAGAGATATCAGAAGCTAGTTTGGAGGATGAAGAAATGCAGTTTCAGCAGATTGAAGACAATGATCAGCCAATACAGATTAGCCATGAGAGTGAGGAAGGAAGAGCAGAAAATGTGGAAATAAGTGAAGATTCTTTACCTCTTTGTTTTGCTTCATTTCAGTTCATTAGAGAAAACTATCATGCCATCAATAATCAGCAATCTTTAGGAATTGTGATTAACAATAAAGAAGATAATGAAACTATTAATCAAGATTTTTCAGTTTCACAATTGCAGTTATCAGTTCCCATTGAAATAAATGATCAAATGACACAAGAAAGTTCCATACCACTATTTTTTGAACCATTTCATCTTTTAAAGGAAATGTGGTATAACATATTTAAAGAAAATAATGGGAAACTTGTTGAAGTTTATGAAGTCCCATGGAATTTTATATGTCATAGGTTCCAACAATTTTCCCAAGATTTTCAGGATCCAATAGCATACATGTTGAATATTGAAGGCATTCCAAGCATTCCTCTATTAACTAGCTATGATTTTCAGAATCAAGATGATAAAGGATTCAATACTCAGACATTACAATCAGTAGGAATATCATCACAAATCTTATCTGAAAGTTTACAGGGAGATAAAGATGAAAATAGCACTTCATATTCATGGTATGGAGGCCATCCAGAACAAATGTACAGTTGTTTAGATCAGTTAAACATCAGTGTATATATTTTGGAAGATCCTTTTGTACAGTTTCTAGAGTCAACAAAGGAAATCAAGTGTTTCCTTATCCTCTCATTTGTTGACAAGTTTCTAATAGGTTGCAGAAGTACAATTTTGATAATCAATAAGAAAATGCAACAAAATATATCAAAGTACATAATGCTTGAATGGTTGCATTGGCTATTTCATTTTACCTAACTAGCAGTTTAACAGTAGATTGAGTAGGTAGATGAGTGCTAATAAGCTCAGAATTTTGAGCATTTTTTTAGTTTTTCAATTTTCAGCTATTTTTTCATTAAGTTGGTTTGAAAATTTTTGTGTGTTTCAAGATTATATTTCAGGTTGCAGAAAAAGGACTATATTCAATTCAAGATTTTCAGCCACAGCTAATGCATCAGTTTTGATTGGATGGTGACTTCTTGGAGTTGAAGCCCGAAGTGAAGGCCCTAAGCTTCAAAAGTTTTACTATCATATGTACAATAAAGCTACCAGAAAAAGGAGATTACATAGTTTAGTTTGAAGACATGTTTAGGCATCTGATCTGCTGTTCTTGACTTTCCACAAGGAAAAGCCATCCCCAAGTGGAGCCAGTGTTAGACTCCTATACCAATAGGTGTCATTTTTCATGATTGTCTTGATTGAACTATGGAATATGTTCAAACCTTTTTTCTTGAGCAAAGGTGTTCCATATTCTTGAAAAACCAAAAAATCAAAAAATTTAAAAAAATGTAAAGAGGGTATACCCTAAAAGAAAGATCAAAGGGTAAAAAGAATAAAATGGTCAAAAAAGAGAAAGAAATGAACCCCAAGCAAAAAATAGACCAAGGAAAGTGTGCAAATCCAAATGCCACTACTTTTTACTCCGTTGTAATAAATCAATTGTGTGCAGCTTGTGAAACTTTTGCCACAATTCATGAATAAGTCAAACTGTTTAAACTTGGCTTAGTCATATTTCAATTTCATTGTTGTAGATTAGAGAATAAATATCTAGCCAAACAGTTTAATCTTGGCAGATAAGTAGCTAGGTAGAGTGAATAAAAGGTGCTCAACAGTTTAATCTGAGCCCTTGGATGTAATAAGGGTAGATTTAGATAGATTTGCCATGTAAAAAGAAAAGGATTGAAAAGGGTTTGCAAGTATAAATTCACCCTAATAAAGAAGAGAAAATGGTAGTGTCAAGTAGATAGGGTAGGTAGATGGTGCTGCAAAGTGTTATCTGATGAATGGTGCTGCTACATGTTGGTTAATCATTTACTTTCATCAAAAGTACTAAAGCAGGAAATACACTGGAAAATCACAGCAAGCAAAGTCAAATTCATTAACCTCCCTCATCATTTTCTCCCTCAAGAGTTTTACTAATTCCCCCCCAAAAGTATTAAGGTATTTGGAGATCAAAAGGGCTCAAGGCATTTCCTTGACTTCTGGAGGGACCGGACCCTCGGCCTAATGATCAAAAAGACCTAAGCACTTGAGATAATTCATCATTGTTATCTTCCATCTTTAACTTCTTCCTAAGTAAAATCCTATTTTACTTAGGAAACTGATGCAACATTCCATAAAATTCCTCAAAATAACTTGTTATTCTAAGTTTAAGTGTTGAAGATAAAATGTTGCAATTTACTTCATAAGTTATCACTTTCTTAGATGTACAAAGATGTTTTAATTTTCCTTGTCCTTTTTCATATTAACATTTGATTTTACTATATTAAATCCCTAGTGAAATCCCTTTTCCTAAGTATATAACTCCCTTTTCTAATAAATATCCCCAAAACCCTTTATTATAATGTTTTACCAAAGTATATATTCCCGCACATTGAAAATAAAACCCCGCTTTATAAACCCTTTGGTGAAATATATCGTTATACTATTAATCCCCGCCCTATGGTGAATTAGTTATGTATTGATTAATTTACCATATAATAAAAATATATATAAAAAAGCGTTAGACATGCAATATGTGTGTTTAACACCAAAAACACGGATAAAAACTCATCGGAGTCGTGCGCCACCGTGGATTGTCCACATGACATTCCACCTAACCAAACCCCGCCGCAACCCGTTTCTTACACACTCGGGATTAATTAGTCATCAGGACTAATTAATAGCCTTTTTCCGCCTATCAGACGCCCCCCGGGGAGATTAATAACGTTAATAGTATTTAAAACCCTGTTGGGCCCGCGCAATAACTATTCCATTATATTTCCATTTCTTCGACCGTTGGATCGCTCCTCCGCAGATCGACGCTCCACGTCAATCCCGCTGCCCATCCTTGGTAAGAACTTTAACCAGCGGGGAAATAGTGGTATCGAAACAGTTCATCATCCACGTGTCACACATCCAATGGAATCGCTGCCGATTCGTTTAAAACAGCTTTTGCACAAAAGCGGTGCGGGCTTACCGCTTACCGCCTACCGCATACCGCCGGCCCCACTCCCTTACGTCACCCCGTACGTCAAATGACGTCATCACCTCGAAAACGACAAAAACCCCTTTTGACTTGTTTTTAAGCCATTTTCGCGTTTTTTTCAGTTATTTTAGTTTCTGAAAGAGACCGAGCTCCCGCTGCAATTTTCAAATTTCACTGCAAATACACCAATTTACTCCAAGATTCCGCTGCGCCCGTGCTGAAGAACAGTTCCTCCATTGCCTGTTACCTGTTAGAAAACCAGTTTTCGTCTAAAAACAGGTCTTTATCCTTTACGCCCCGACTGCACGTAAACTCAGTTTCCTTTGTTTTTCCGCTGAAAAAGTGGTTAAAAATCATCACTGAGTCCTCCCTGGAGATTTTAAACCTGTGAAATTGCTCCCCGAACCTGCAAATTGTTCCAATTTCCTTCATTTCAAGAATCCCGCCCGGCCCATGAAGAAAACCAAAAACCTTCATTTTGAATCCACAAGAACCAAAATGGAGGTCCCGGCAGCTCTTAATATCACTCCATTGAATGCTCCTCACCGTGAATTGGACTATTTAACTTTGATAGATGAGGATTTCCAAATTAAAGACCTGCGTTTTGATGAAAGTCCCCTATTGAGCTATTGTCGCTGCAGAGACGAATACTCAAAGGGGCAAGATCTTATAGGGTTGTGGGAATCCAATCTCCCAAGGTATCTCATCCCATCAGTCATTATTTTCCCAGAAATTGTCCACTATTGCCATTCTAACTATGATCCAACTCAAAGAGCAGTAATGTCCCCTAACCAGAATGTCCTTTTCCCAATTACTGCTCATTCTAACACAGTAAAGAACAATCAAAGAGTATCAGGATTAAAGAGTATCAATAGTTAAAGTGTATCAGGTAAAAGTCAGAGTGAAAGTAAAAATGAAGTTACAGAGCGGTCAAAGGTAAAACAGTAAAAGTAATTACAGAGGCAGTAAAATGGTAAAAAGAGATGAAAATACTTTCACCAACATTGAAGTTTATCTAAATTGAAAGTAAAACAGTCAAAGGAACAAAAAAGTGAAAAGATGAAAAATACAACAAGAAGGAACATTTTTGCAGAAATTGCATATTTTAGTCATATTTTTGCAGAAACTATTGTGATCAATAAAAGATGAATTTTACAAAACTGAAGGAGGTTTATGTTCTTAAGAGGACCATCTACAAAAACCTCTCTCACTTTTCTAACAGCTATTATGGTTTTGGAAATATTAAACAAAGTTGGAAAGCACTTTTTGCAGAAAATTACAGTCAAGTCATCATTTTACAGAGAATATTGTGGCCAATTAGAAATACATTTTACAAAACGGAAGGAGGTTTATGTTCCTAAGGGACCCATCTACAAAAAACTATCTCACTTTTTGCACAGTGATTTCAGAATGAGAGATACATGCACATCTTTAGAGGCTATTTTTCAGACTCTGTAAAACTCTGTTTTACACATATTTTTTACAGAGAATATTATGTACAGCTGGAGAGGAATTTTGGGAAACTGAAAGAGGTTTATCTCACCAACATATTTATCCACAATAAACTCTTTCACTTTTTACATATCTATTACGGATTGAGAAATACGAAGATATCATTGGACCCCAAGTTTGCAGAATTGTTGGAGCAGATTGCACAAAGAAAGGAAGCAGTTAGTGACTTGGATGCCTTATCATCAACTAAGAGTTGGATCAAATTCGAATTCTCCTCTTTCTAATCACCTATCCATAAAAAATAGTGCCAAATAGATGCATTAGTTTGAGTGTCCTTTAATTAAGTTCTATTTATGTAAATAGTTGGAGAGATTTGTGAACCAATTTTGATATTTGTTTCAAGATATTTTAGTTTAGAATTTGTATAAATACTCCACTCTTGGAAGCATTTGGGGTGGATTCTATTACTCTGTTGTAACATTGAGGTTTTCGGAATAAAAAGATTTTGGACAAATTTACTTGTGGCTTACTGGATGACGTTTTGAAGCACTGGACTTGTTGCAGGATTCATGTGTTGGACTTCAGTTCAATAAGTTTTCCAACCCTTGTGTTTAAATTTTATATTAGTTTATGCTATCATCATATCCATTTCTGAATAGTTTACATAAAGGATTGAAACATAATTTGCTTAATTGTACTCTGTTTTCAAATGTGATTATTCTCGATGTTTTCTTCTGGATTAGTTATAAGCATGAATTCTTAATTGCTCATGTTTTGTTGATTCAATATTGTTGATTACTGTAACAAAGAATCCTTCATTGCTCTTTGCTTGTAATCATTTCTATTCTTCTTTTTGAATATGGTGAAAGATTCTTAGTTGCCTTTCATCCCTTCAAGACCATCCATCCACTTTAAATTTTAAGGATTGTTCTCTGTCTAGCTATCTTGCCCTGTAATACCATCTTGTGTTCAGAAAAGAAATCCAGTAAAGCCATCCTTAGACTCCATAGCCCAATGCACTGAAAGCCCTCAACCTTGCCCTTAGTTTGTGGATTCCACCATTTTCCCAAAACAAACTTTGCATCTATAACTAGCCTAAAATCATTCAAAAAACAAAGATAAATCATAAAGAGAGAGCCCTCTCTGGATGCAGATTGGCTAGATTCTGCATCTAAAAGGTTGGTTTGTGGTTACCTCGGGTATACTTTCCTCTTACACAACTTCTAGGAAAACCCGAGTGATAACATAGTGGCTCTAGGGTTACTTCAACCATTCCACATACATATTCAAAGACTAGAAGATATATCAATAGAATTTATTACAGGGTTACTAAAATATAAAGGTAAGTATTACATTTTTGTGGTCATTTATGTAGACAAATTTTGTAGATTTTTTTGGTAGAGCTCAAAGTACATAAAGAACAAGCCAAGTGGCAGAAGTGTTCGTGAAAGAAATTCATAGTCTTCATGGTTTTCCTAAAGTAATAGTAACAAGAAACTTTTGGAAATAATTATTTAATATGAGTGGAGAAACACTAGCTACCATGAGTTCTACATATCAAACACAATCAAATGGTCAAACAAAAATAGTTAACAAATGTTTTTAAGGTTATCTACAATGTTACTCTTTAGAAAAGCAATATTAATGGATGAAGTGAGTTCGTCAAGGAAGAATGGTAATATGATACTACCTATCAGACATCTACTAAAATTTCCCCATTTAAGGCCCTTTATGGATATCCAACTCCTAGTATCTCATACTTTTTGCAAGATAAGTCCAAAGTATAGGAAACAAAGTAACATATGGAAAATACTAAAGAAACTTTGAAAATTATTATGGAAAACCTTCAAATGACATGAAACATGATAAAACAACAAGGGGAACAACATTGAAGTGAAAGATAATTTGAGGAGGGTAACTGGGTATTTTTTAGACAGGCATGTTGGGAAAAATACCGAGAGGGGGGTGAATCAGTATTTACTGCATATTCAAAAAATTTTACTTTTTCATTCCTTAAAACCCATACGCTACTTTGCTGAAGCCAAGTAGCGTATACACGCGGATATCCTTCATAAAACTCGCGTATACACAGAGATCTAATTATGCCATTAGTTCTTCACTTATATCATTCCATCATTCATTAATTAGATGTTCTATAAACAGTAAACATGTGCAGTAAGAACAGAATAAACCATCACACAAAGCATCACACATGAACACCAGGATTTTTAGGTGGAAACCCAAGTCGGGAGAAAACCACCACTGCAGCTGCTCAGCCTTCAATATTTTATTATAGAGAAAACATCTTACAACATATGTGCTGGCGCAGACTTGACCAGCACGCAGGCACCCACCTGCGCTCGTTTACCAGCCTCTCCTGGAAGGGAGCTCCAACCCCCCGACTCGTTTACCAGCCTCTCCTGGAAGGGAGCTACGACCCCCTGATCTCGTTTACCAGCCTCTCCTGGAAGGGAGCTACGACCCCCTGACTGAAGGCTACAACCCTCAGCACCTCTATGGACCACGTTTCATCAATTTTCACACTGGATCCAAAGCTTCCTTTAGGACACCACTTGCAGGCCACGTTTCATCATATTTTCAAACTGGACCCTCTCCATACATTTAAGCACAGTAAAACATCTACAACAGATAGCTAAAACACAGCAGATCAGATCAGACATTTCATACCCCATACTTCAGCAAACCCTAGTTTTCATACACGCTTTTCTTTCACTGATGTCGTGTATATACGCGCTTCCATCCACATCAACCAGCGTATACATCTGCACATAAACTTCACTGCGCATACGCGCTTTTTCTTCAGAGAAGCCGCGTATATACGCGCTTCCTCTGCGGCTAACTAGCGTATGGATCTTCAACCATTACAGAGCTGCATACTTCTTCAGATTAGATATTCAGTTTAGATTCAACCCTTTACTTCAGACAGATTTTCGCCTCATCACAGATCTAATCCCTCCATAAACAAATACAAATACATTTCAGATCTAGATATCCCGCTTCATCATTTCTTCATAGGTGCATCATAGATTCAGATCTATCATCAAACCTTTACCCTTTCCATACAGATATACTTCACAGAGAAGTATTCATTCAAGCTCAGACATCTTGCACCCACACTCATGATTTGTACAATGAATTTCTTCTCCTTATATAGGTTTATCCTTGTTCAATACCACGGGCCCCTTTTTCAATACCATGAGCCAAAACAATACCATGAGCTTCAATACCACTATGCCCCCTTTTTTCAATACCATGAGCGAAACAATACGCCATGAGCCTTCAATACCACGGGCCCCTTTTTCAATACCATGAGCCAAAACAATACCATGAGCTCAAAACTACATTACTCGATGGTATTCCCTGGATAGTAAATAATATTTAGATGAATCATTACCCAATACAATGGGTCAATACCATATAGGAGTACTTGATTTTCACTTTTAGAGTGCTTTTTCCATACGCGACTTGGCACGTTGTTTCTCAAGCAAGGCATACGCGACTTTCCTTAGACAGATCCGCGTATTCCTTGAGACATACTCTTTTCATCATAGATCTAGCACATGCTGAATTCCTTTCTTCATTGCCTTCTGTACACATTGTAGATACATCATATTTAGTTCATCAAGACATATTCTATCAAGCACAACTTCATCCAGTAAGTTGCCATTATCTTCATCAAGTGGGTTGCCTTTCAAGGACAACACTCAACATCATATTGCTAACAAACATCATTTACCAAGTCTATCAAGTCAAGAATAACTTCATCAGGTGGATTGCCATCAAGGACAACACATGTCAACAGTTGCATGTCTTCTTCTTCATTCACTGGGTTGCCATCAAGGACAACACTCTGCATCATATTGCCAACAATCTCCCCCTTTGGACTTGATGGCAACCACGATGGTGTTTGGTTACCACAACAGATAAGTACATTAAGAATACAAAGACACCATGTCACTCTCTCCATTTTGACACCATTCTTTCTCTTCATTCAAACACCATGTCACTCTCCCCCTTTGACATCAAGGGCAAAGGGCGGATCAAAACCAACATACTCTCCCCCTTTTCTCCGCATGTGGAAGAAGCGTTCTGCAGATCTGATATATACTGAAGTGACCAAGCTCCCCCTGAGTTCATGCTGAATCTTCAAACATATTTTTCAATGAAGTACAAGACTCTATGAACTTCCTATCACCAAAGACTCATACTTACATCAAATATCCAACCAAGTGGATTTACATATAAGATTCAAGTACCCAACCAAGTGGGTTTACACATTTCAACTCAGCTACCCAACCAAGTGGGTTTACACATTTGACTCAGCTACCCAACCAAGTGGGTTTACAAATTTGATAAGTCCTTACATGACTGAATATTACAATTTTACATCATGGGTCTCAACAAGACCTTTTCACCAAATTACAAAAATGACCATTTAAGACCAACGCCTAGAAAGTCCTCAAGAAAAAGAACATTTTTCAGAATCAACATAATGCCAATAATGAATTATACTCAGCAATGCTAATGCTCCCCCTGAATCTGTGCATCCAAGCATCCTTTTCATATGACTAAGGCTCCCCCTTAGTTTGTGCATCCTGAACACTTTCACCAACAAATCATCAAGGCATCTTTATCAAAATATTAGAAATAGAATTATGAGAACTGGAACACCACCAGAGATACCAAACAGTATCAGAGATATCAAACAGCACTGCAGTTGTGCTGATGAGAGCTGATCCCAAACAGAAGTTTGTCAGCAATCAGACATACGCGGTTTTCTGTGCATGAACTCGCGTATATACGTGACTGTGTTTCAGGAAACCCGCGTATCCAATACTATCTTCTATATTTTAACCAGATCTGATCCTCTGTGAGAAAAAGACAGTGTTCAGCTTCTTTCTGAGATATTTGAATGCTTCCCTGGACTACAGATAGATAGAACAGTGTAGTTGTGTCTTCAAGCGTCATCCAACGGTTGTAGCATAAGCACATTAGTAACCAAGCCTTCAGATTCTTTGCAGCATCAATACAATCTTTCTAAGAGAGATTATCATATCAGAACAACATCTTCAAATATGTGTCAAGCAATCATCCATGTGGTCCAATATCATCAAGACCTTCAAGATTTAACATGAAGTAACATATGTAGTCAAAAGATCTCAACCATAGTAACAAACTCTGCATCATCTATTCTTATTTCTGAATCAACCGACATCCAACTCATCCATGTGTGAGCACAAAAGATACTTATCAGCAACCAGGGCTCAAAATCTCATCATAATAAACCATGTACCAAGTCATCATCATTTGAGCATGAGTATCACCAAAACCAAAGAATAAGCATTCATATTGCCAACAATGCAATCATTAGTATTCAACCTGCTGCTCCTCCTGAACCAGTGCTCCTTCTTAACTTGTGCAACCTGAAAACGTTCATCAGCAAGTCATCAGCAACAATCTCTGCATGGGCTGCCCTTATCTCTGAATTATAGGACTTTCATCTCAACAATGAATACTCTTCATCAACAAGCAAACAGGACTCATCCACAATCTTCAACACAAGAAACCATGTATCGTATCCTAAGCTGAAATTGAGTCAATAATACAGTTATTAACAGTCAGACTGATGCTCCCCCTGAACCTCTGCTCCAGATCTTCAGCTATCATATAAATTCTCTTATCATCAATGCATACGTGACTGTGTCTGCTGAAACTCGCGTGTATACGCGACTTTTGTTCATCTAACCCGCGTATGGAAAGTGAAGCATAGAAATTTTCACATTCCTTCATCTCCCCCTGAACTTGTACCTCCTGTACCTGTCTTTTCCACATCAGATGCGCTGTCAGAAATAAACATAACCAGAGTAATCAAATCAACCATGAGAGTCATCATACATTGCTCCCCCTGTGACGATACATTACTAAATCTCATAATGTATCCCACATCATTCCTGTAGTCAATCAGAGAAGTAAGCTTCAGAAGTGGATGACTGCAGTAGGGTCAAAATTCCCTACGTTTCTGACCGGTCCTCCTTCCTTTTCCAAATTTGCTTGAACTTGCTCATTGTGTGCTGGAAGTTTTCCACTTTCTCAGATCTGTTCAATCTGCATTCTTTTTCTACATGTCCATACTTGTTACAGGCATAACATCTCATGTGGCCAGAGAAATAAGTATAAGAATCATAATGAGCTTTTCTATTCTTCCTTCTATTGCAATCAACAGCTTTATGTCCATACTTGTTACAAGAAAAACAATATCCCTTGAAGAAACCAAAGTACCTATTTGTGTAGAATCTACTTGTTTGTGACTGAAAAAATCTGCTCCTGCAATTGGCTGCAACATGTCCAAAATTATGACATCTAAAGCATTCAACATTATTGAATGATTTCCTTTGAGAATTCATGACTGTTGGTTGACCTTTTGTTTCTTTCAACACTTCAGGTTTCGCATTGACACCTTCCTTTGAATCATTAGCATTCTCTTGTGAACTAGATTCTCCTTTAACAGATTCATGAAAACCAAGACCAAGTTTGATAGAAGGAGACCTTTGACTACTAAGAATATTATCCAGAATCTTAGTACTATCTTGAAACCTCAAAAGTCTAACCTTTTCTTCTAATTTACCTTTGAGAACGTTTACCTCAACCTCCAGGGCTTGACATTGCTTTGTCATGCTTTCTTCTTTCCTTCTTCCATCTTCTACTTGATCCTTCAGATTTAGAATCTCTTCTTTCAACCGATTTTCGTTTTCTTCACATGTTTGTTGCAGATCTTCATTCCTCTTCTTCGATGCTTCGAGATCTTCTTTCAGAGATATGTTTTCTGCTTCAAGTCCTGCATTCTTCTTATTTGATTTATCCAGGTCTTCTTTGAGGGAAATGATTTTTGCTTCAAGTCCTTCATTTTCAAATGATTGTAGAGGTTCCTCACTCTTCTTACTTGATGTTTCAAGTTTTTCTTGTAGAGAGATGATTCCAGCTTCAAGACCTTCATTCTTCCTTTTTGATTTTTCCAGATCTGTTTTTAGAGAAACGTTTTCTACTTGAAGTCCTTCATTCTTCTTATTTGATTCTTCAAGATCTTCTTGCAGAGAGATGATTCCAGCTTCATATCCTTTACTTCGATTGTATACATCATCGAACATCCTTTTCAGTCTAAATATCAAAGCTTTGGAGGCAGATTCCTTCTCATTAAATATTCTTTGTTGATCTTTGATAACTTCTTCTAAGTCGATAGTACAATTTTCACTATCTTCACCCTTCTTTGTACAAATAAGAATATCAGGACCCCAATCACTATCAGATTCATCTTTGTCAATTTCAGCTATCTCCTTACTTTGAGTAGCCTTCTTCTTTTGCTTCTTTGCCATGAGTACTTGTAGAGCTTGGTCAGAATCTTCTTCATCTTCACTTTCACTATCATAATCTTTGCATATACAGTTAAGTAAAATACAAGAACAATGATTAATACCTGTTTCATCTTCTATACATGATTTCCGAGGCTTCTTCTTTCCTTGAGTAACCTTCTTCTTTTGCTTCTTTCCCATTGCGACGGATCTCCTTCAAGCGATCAAGCTTCTGCAGAAGGACCTGCTCTGATACCAATTGTTGGGAAAAATACTGAGAGGGGGGGGTGAATTAGTATTTAGGGAAAACTGAAACTTTTTACTTTTTCATGCTCTAAAACCCATACGCTACTTTGCTGAAGCCAACTAGCGTATACACGCGAATATCCTTCATAAAACTCGCGTATACACAGAGATCTAATTATGCCATTAGTTCTTCACTTATATCATTCCATCATTCATTCATTAGATGTTCTATAAACAGTAAACATGTGCAGTAAGAACAGAATAAACCATCACACAAAGCATCACACAAGAACACCAGGATTTTTAGGTGGAAACCCAAGTCGGGAGAAAACCACCGCTGCAGTTGCTCAGCCTTCAATATTTTATTATAGAGAAAACATCTTACAACATATGTGCTGGTGCAGACTCCTACCAGCACGCAGGCACCCACATGCGCTTGTTTACCAGCCTCTCCTCGAAGGGAGCTCCAACCCCCTGACTCGTTTACCAAACTCTCCTGGAAGGGAGCTACGCCTCGATCTCGCTTTAAAGTACTGCACCTCACTGAAGGGAGCCACGCACTGCCTTCGCTTTTTACCAAATTTCACCGAAGGGAGCTACAACCCCCTGACTGAAGGCTACAACCCTTAGCACCTCTATGGACCACGTTTCATCAATTTTCACACTGGATCCAATAACTTCAATAGAACACAACTTGCAGGCCACGTTTCATCATATTTTCAGACTAGACCCTCTTCATACATTTAAGCACAGTCAAACATCAACAACAGATAGCTAAAACACAACAGATCAGATCAGACATTTCATACCCCATACTTCAACAAACCCTAGTTTGCATACGCGCTTTTCTTTCACTGATGTCGCGTATATACGTGCTTCCGTCCACATCAACTAGCGTATACATCTGCACTTAAACTTCACTGCGCATACGCACTTTTTCTTCAGAGAAGCCGCGTATATACACGCTTCCTCTGCGGCTAACTAGCGTATGGATCTTCAACCATTACAGAGCTGCATACTTCTTTAGATCAGATATTCAGTTCAGATTCAACCCTTTACTTCAGACAGATGTTCGCCTCATCACAGATCTAATCACTCCATAAACAGATCTAGTAGATACAAATACATTTCAGATCTAGATATCCCGCTTCATCATTTATTCATAGGTGCATCATAGATTCAGATCTATCATCAAACCTTTACCCTTTCCATACAAATATACTTCACAGAGAAGTATTCATTCAAGCTCAGACATCTTGCTCCCACACTCATGATTTGCATAATGAATTTCTTCTCTTTATATAGGTTTATCCTTCTTCAATACCACGGGCCCCTTTTTCAATACCATGAGCCTTCAATACCACGGGCCCCTTTTTCAATACCATGAGCCAAAACAATACCATGAGCCTTCAATACCACGGGCCCCTTTTTCAATACCATGAGCCAAAACAATACCATGAGCCCAAAACTACATTACTTCCGATGGTATTCCTGGACGAGGTCACATAGATGAATCATTACCCAATACAATGGGTCAATACCATGGTGGTTACCCCTGGTTTCCCACTTTATGAGCGCTTTTGCCCATACGCGACTTGGAAAGTTGTTTCCCGCATGCATACGCGACTTCCCTTAGATAGATCCGCGTATGCCTTGAGACATACTATTTTCATCATAGATCTAGCACATGCTGAATTCCTTTCTTCATTGCCTTCGTACACACCGTAGATACATCATATTTAGTTCATCAAGACATATTCTATCAAGCACAACTTCATCCAAGAAGCCCATCATCTTCATCAAGTGGGTTGCAACACTCAACAACATATTGCTAACAAACATCATTTACCAAGTCCATCAAGTCAAGAATAATTTACCGTGTGAATTGCCATCAAGGACAACACATGTCATCAGCCGTATGTCTTCATCTTCAGTCTGCTGGGTTGCCATCAAGGACAACACTCTCGCATCATATTGCCAAAGATAGCATTATAAGCAATCTTCATTCAAGAAAAAGAAGAATAAAGAATACCAAAATGTTATACCAGAAATAATTATTCATAGGATTGCACAAGTGGTATAGAAGTTATATTTTCCTTCTTCTTGCATTCATAAGGTTTTTCATGTATCTTGCCTAAAAAAGGTTTTGGGAAAAAAATATGCTAATGTAAATAGAACTTCC
>CM076584.1:994016113-994077905 GCA_034641835.2 Pinus albicaulis
ACATTACAATAATAAATAATATTGTAATGAAGTACTTCCTCTGGATAGTAACACTGTATGGGGATGCCCCTATCCCCAGTCTCGGGCGACCCTATCTGAGGAAAAGTAGGTTCAATTTGGTGGGAAAAAATTGACAGGAAATCCAGTAAAGAATTTGGTGCCTTTCCAAGTGATAAAAAACTGGGTGGAAGGCCCCATTATGCTAATTGGTATGGATTTTGGTTCATGGAGATGTCGTCGTCCACACTCTTTCCATCGTGATGCCTTATTTAACATTTCTTTCTTTAAAACTTTCATTAAACACTTTCCTATATAGTATAGTACATTAGAATTGTAAACTTCATGAAAATCTTAAAAAATAATTGTCACATCAATGAAGATTTAATTGGATATTCATGGTAAACAGAGTATGTTGAATGGAAGTCAACAAAGGGTCACATTGTCCTTTCCTGGTTTTGTTTGAAGAACAAAATTAGCAGACAAAACTCCTTTAAACCATTTACTGATTGAACGCATTGCAAGAAAACTATGTCATTTTCTGATTGAACGCATAACAAGAAAACTATGTACATGTACCTGACTGTTGAGACATAAATGAGAGCATATTGGTCCGTTTAGAAGAAAAAGAGAGAACGTGGACGTGTCGTGCAACGTGTATTGAAAAGGAAGACTAAGTGTAAGGCACACGCAGTAGAAGGCTTCCGCCATGAAGGTCTGTTCATGTAGTGTCGAGCCATTGTGCCGCCTGTCACTAGGCTTCAGGACCTCGACAGAGATCGATCCCGCACCCTGGCGGAAATCCGAGAAAGCTGCCGGACAACAACCAACCTAATGCATACAACAATCCTTCTGTTGCCATGTCTAGCCAGGAGTTCCAGCAACAACCTACAACTAATGATCCTTCAAGAGAGATTCAAGGGGCTTCCTCAGAATATTCCACGCAGACTTTGATTCAAAACATTAATGTAGAGGCGGCTGCAAAGTGCAATAATTCACAATGATCACAGCATTCTTTAGCTGATACAGTGGGTGCTGCAACTGCTGCTATTACATCTGATCCCAACTTCACAGCTGCACTTGCAAATGCTATCACCTCCATTATCAGCAATGGAAATTCTCAATCTCAGTCAGGAGCAACCGATAGAGCATTAATATCGACCAACGTTGATCAGTTCCCAAAGAAGCCAAGCAACAGAAACAAAGAATGCAAATCGACATTGGTTTCACCGCATATCACACACCCTGCATAACCGTTCCACACGCGGGTTAATGTTTCAGTTTCACAATTTTCTCCACGTTGCCGACAACTCACCACATGTGCAGTTGTTCCACTCCTCCATCGTTACCCGCTTTGAAACCACCACGGCGCCCACAATGTTTCCTCTCACGACGTGTCCCTGTCCGCAGGCGCCTTCAGACACCTTGCATAACCGTTTCACACACTTGGACAAGGGTTAATGTTTCAGTTTCATTCTAAATGTTAATCTTGATAGGTGGAAATTAATAAATGGCACGGTAAATTTTTAATCAAGATTTGTAAAAAATTAATTTAAGTACGGTTTAAACATGTGATTTAGATATGCAAGGAAGTTAGTGGAGTAGATTTCATCCATTGATTGAGTGGCGAAGACCAGAATATACCGGCATCTTTCAATCTAGACCATCAGATCAAAAAGATTAATTAGCCTAATCACAAAAGAGCCTACCTCCGATAGGGGGATACGCCTATCGGCGTAATTAAGAAACGACGATGCCACTAGGGCGAGGGTCGGTGTTGAAAATGCGTTGCGAGTGCTCATCGTTGCTGGCGCTGCCGAGGTCGGAAGCCACCATGAGCAACTGGAGAGCTTCGAGGTAAATGGGAATGATTCAGATTTTGAGGATTATGTGGATCGAGTTGTAAATGAAGATGGAGCGTCATTGTATTTGGGGCATCATATGGGGAGCTATAGAATGGGTGCAAAGGAAGAAGAAGGTGTAGTTGATGAAATGTGTGAGAGCTGGGAGATGGAGGGGCTGTATTTGGCAGATGCGAGTGTGTTCCCCACTGCCAGCAGTGCAAACCCTATGATTACAATTCAGTCCATCGCCTTCTGCACTGCCTACAACGTAGTGAATTACCTAAAAAATGAAACCCTGGGGAAAATTGCCTGAAATTTTCCTGCGCACGCTTCTACTTTGCAATTGTGTTTGTTTATTGGAAATAGTTAAAAATAGTAGATTACTCCTGCTTAATAAATTACTCCGAATTCTGAGTTGAATAAGTGGAATTTAATGTGAGTTTGTATTGAAAGGTTTGCTAGGGTGTTAGTCAACATTACTTAGAGAGTGCATGATTCTATATTTAATAATTGTGGTCCTCATATACCCGTTGTTGGGTAATGGTGAGAGGTATAAGCCAGAAAACCTTAGAGCCACAACTGATTGGAGGGTAATTATGTGAAGTATCAAGCCAAAAAAGGAAAGGGCCTTAACTCTGACAAATTTTAATGTGTATGTGACAGTTTAATGAATACAAATTTATTTGTGTGTGATGATTTTGTGTTTTTTCCTCGTTCCTTTCCAACAGAAATCGTAAATGTCAAAAATTTGAAAAAGGAGAAATTTTTTAATAAATTGGTCGTGTTTCAAAAGCTCTCCATAGTTCCACATAAACCAGCCAGTTCCATATAAGCGAGGTAGATGTGGAGAACGAATAAGTTTTTAATATTTTGAATCTGTTTAAAGCTGCCAATAAATTTTAGTATAGAAGAGTTGTAAAAGCTTTTTACAGTTTTTATATCTATGTTATCGAAATTCTTGGTGAATTGGTTTTTCTAAGAAAGTAGTTGTATTTGTTTAGGTTTATATTTAAGACTTAGATCCTATTGGTTCATTTTTTTTGTCTATGCCAATTTAACTAAAGTTTTATTATTTGCAATTTGATTCATTATCATTTTAACTAAGACTACTTATTTGTTCATTTTTTTTGTCTATGCAAATGTAACTAAAGTTTTGTTATTTGCAATTTGATTCATGACAATTTTAATTAAAGTTTTCAGTCGTAAAACGTTTAGCCTCTTATTACAAACTTCACGTGCCTTCGATGTAGCAAGGTTGATGCAATCTTATTTTATCTAAAGTCTAGTTGTGGCAATGCAACAAGTTTTTGTAATATCCAAATTTTTCTATATCCAAACTATTTTAGAACTGCAAGAAATTTATTTATATCCAAAGTTATTGCCACATGGATATCTACGACAAGAAATTTATTTATATCAAAGTTGCTGCCACATGGTTATCTGCATGCATGCAGATCTTGTCTTATGCTATCTACAGGCATATAGCTCTGGTATTGTAAATGACACCTTAGTCGTTGAACTTCATGTAGAAATGTCTAGCCTACCCAAAGAGTAGCAATCTAGGCAGAGCCATCAGCGATCTTAGTAGAGCCATCAGTTGTTGGATCTTTATCTTGAAATGACATAAATGCTCGGTGAGAGGTGGCTAACATATGCTAGGCTGCTAGAATCTCTGAACAATTTTGAACACACAGAGAGGAAAATATAATTCCTCTTCCACAACACAAAGATTAAAAAAATTCATGCACAAAGAGGTGGATGGAGTAAAAACTCTATTTCTATTAAACTTAAAAACTATTACAAAATGACAGTGTTCTTCATAACTTCTGTGTTCTGGATTCACAACAATAGACAAAAAAAATTACATATGCTGCTACACAAATATAGCTCTCCTCTTCTGGCATATGCTGCTACTCACACAACATTATTCTCCTTTGGCATACGCTACTACTCTGTCTCTCTGTTTTTCTTTTCTACCTTCAGGTAAGAAATTACAATACAAAGTCCATACAATGCACACATGGCATATTACATTATATATATATATATATATATATATATATATTATTACCAAAGTTAAAAAAAAAATGTATAAAAGTAAAAAAAATTAACCCAATGTTAAAAATCTAAAACATAATGTGGAAAATGTAAACTAAGTCAAAACATTAAAGTAAACTTTCCTTAGAGTTATAATACTCTGCCAAAGATATTTCTCTTATCCCCTCGGAATCACTTTGGTGGGTCCAGAGAGGAGATGACATCACTCATTCCGGTGGGTCATCTTCCTCCTTCGCTGCCCGTACTTGCTACCTCCCAGAATGTTGCTGGATACATGTTCAATTTATATTAAATATGGTTGGTGAAGAATTCATTTCCGGTGGATGAATGGTTAAGTGTGGAAGGTTGCGTGAAGATCAGAGGCTAGAGATTGATGCTCCTGTAGTCATTCAGATTTCGCATCAGCGTTTAATTTTGTCGTCTTGCTGCTATGTGTAGCAATTGGAGTTAAATTCAAACACTCCCCCTTAATTTCAACTGTTGGACTTTCTTCCATGCCCAAACATTTTCTCAAATAATTAAAACTCTTCTGCCCCAATGGTTTTGTTAAAATATTAGTGAACTGCTCCTTTGTTCTACAATGCTGTAAAAAAATTTCACCACTGTTCACTAAGTCTCTGATGTAGTGATACTTGGCTTCAATGTGTTTTTTTCTCTTATGCAACAATAAATTCTTTGGTAATGCTATTGCTGAGCTATTATCATAGTAAATTTTTGTGCCTTTTACATGTTCATGACAGAAACTCTTCAATATTCTCCTCATCTAAACTGCTTGACACGCTGCTACCATAGCTGCCACATACTTTTCCTCTGTTGTTGATAAATCCAAAATTGGATGTTTATTAGAAGCCCATGAAATGGCTCATGGTCCCATATGAAAAACATAACCAGAGGTGCTTTTCCTATCATCTATACTTCTAGCCCAATCACTGTCAGTATATCCAATTAATTCAAAATTTTCTGAAGTGGTGTATAAAATTCCATACCTCTTTGTAACTCCTTTCACATACCTCAAAATTATTTTTGTTGCTTTCCAATGTGCCTCCTTTTGCCTTTCCATAAATCTAGAAATTAAACTCACAGCATGCATAATATCCATCCTAGTTGCAGTCAAATACATGAGGCTACCAACTATGCTCTTATACAAACTAGGATCAAAATCCTTGTTGTTGTCTTCTTTGCTCAACTTCAATCCCATCATTGTAGGAGTAATTTCTGCCTTACAATCCTGCATGTGAAATCTTTCCAAAACTTCATTTACATATTTAGCTTGAGAGAGAAAAAAATTATTTTTACTTTTCTCTAATTTTATTCCTAAGAAGTATCTCAGCAATCCCATGTCAGTCATTTCAAATTCATCCTTCATGATTGTTTTAAAATTCTCAATGAGGTAAGCATCATTACCTATGAATATAACATCATCAACATACAAAACAACAATGAGAATCTTACCATATTTCACCTTGATGTATAATGTGGGTTCTCATTCACATTTTTCAAACCCATTTTCCAGTAGATAGGCATCTATTCTACTGTACCATGCTCTTGGTGCTTGTTTCAGCCCATAAAGAGCTTTCTTCAATCTGCATACCTTCTGATGTTGGCCCGCTTTCCCATATCCTAGAGGTTCTTTAACATATACCTCTTCCATCAATACTCCATTTAGGAATGCTGATTTCACATCCATTTCGTAAAATTTCCACTTGGGTTGTTTTGATATTGACAACACTGCTCTTACTATTTCCATTCTTGCAACTGGTGCAAAAGTTTCATCATAGTCTCTTCCTTGTTGCTGCTTGTAGCCTTTGACAACAAGTCTGGCCTTGTGCCTTTCAATCTTACCTTCAACATTACTTTTGGTTTTATAAACGTATTTTACTCCAATTAATTATTTTCCTGTTGGGAGATCAACCAGCTCCCATCTCTTATTTTTCTCTATGGCATTCATTTCTTCATCCATAGCATCTATCTATTTCTTATCTTTTATAGCTTTTTCAAAATGAATAGGATCATCTACATGAAAGTGCAATGCAAATAAAGAGTTCATACCTTCATTTACTGCCTCTTGCTCATAAATCTCATTCAGACTTTAGAATCTGGTTCCTCTTTCACTTGCTGAACTTGTGCTTGTAGAAGCACTCAAATATTCTCCTTGTGATGTGCTTGGAGAAGCATTGTCATCACTTCTCAAAGGTGTTCTCATACCTGCTTGTGGTGTCCATTGTTGTCCTTGTGTTGGTGGAGGTGGTGCTGCTAATGAGGGATGTTTTTCAACCATCTCCTCCTCATACTCATCATAAGACAAACAACTTTTTAATATTCACTATTTTCTCAACGCTTCTATCCCAAGCTTCTTCCTCAATAAATTATACATCTCTGCTGATAACAAACTTCTTGGTGAATGGGTTATACAGTCGGTATGCCTTTGATTCTTCACTGTATCCAATAAATATGTACTTCTCCCTCTTACTGTCCAACTACTTCCTTAGCTGATCCGGAATGTGTGCATAAGCCACACAACCGAAAACTCTCATGTGGGTGACATGCTGCTTTTTTCCGCTCCATGATTCTTCCGGAACTCTATTCATGACATATTTTTTTGGGCATCTATTTAAAATATACGCTACACAATGTACAACTTCAGCCCAATATTCATTTAGCAAATGTTTTTCCTTCAGCATACTTATGTCCATGTCCATGATGGTCCAATTTTTCCTTTCAGCAACTTGTTGCGGTATATACCTTGTTGCAAATCATTTATTTATCCCATTTTCTCTAAAAAAAGACAGGAAATATTTGGAGATATATTCTCCTCCTCTGTCTGTCCTTAAGACTTTACGTTGCCCACTTTGATTCTCTACAAGACCTTTAAAGTGGCAGAATTTCTCAAACACTTCACTTTTAAATTTCAAAAAATAAACCCATGTTTTTCTTGTGATATCATCAATAAAAGTCAACATATAGTGGTTGCTTGCTAATGATGGTGTTTTCATTGGTCCACACAAATCTGAATGGAATATCTCTGAGGGTGATTTTTGCCTTATGCTATTTTCTGATGGAAAGCTTTCTCTGTGTTGTTTGCCCAAGATGCAGCCTTCACATAGGCTATCCGGTTTCTCAATTAATGGTAATCCCTTTACCATACATTTCTTATGCAACAAATTCAAACCTCCAAAGTTGAGATGTCCAAATCCCAAGTGCCATAACCAGTTTTCATCCTTTGCTTCTCTTTGGAATGTCTCTTGTGTTAATGTTTCCATTTCAACTCCTTTCTTCAAATCTACTCTCATATTGAGAGGGAACATTATGTTCCTTGTCATCTTCACTTGTGCAATGCAGTTCTTGCGTGGTGGTTTATCCATGATGGTGCATACATCATCTTCAAAGAAAAAATTGTACCCCTTTTGAATGAGCTGTCGAATGCTCAATAGGTTACACTTCATACCATGCACATAATAAACATCTGATATGGATCTTCCTTTTCCTTTCTTTGTCAAAACACTTACTCTTCCTTTTCCCATGACAAAGACCTTGCTATCTATCCCTATTGTTAGTTGAGAATTTACATTTTCATCTAACATGGAAAACATGGAAATGTTTCCAGACATATGGTTGCTACTTCCTGAATCTAGAAACCATATATCTTCACTCTTCTCTTCAGCCATATTACATGTTAAAAACAACTTCTCTTGACTGATATTTTCTTTATTAAAATTAGCACTAGGTATATTACCCATGTCACTCTGTTTCTTCCTACATTCATTGGCATAATGCCCATACTTTTTACAGTAATGACATTGGACTTGGGATTTATCATATCTTTGTCCATGTGCTTGATTTTTTCCACCTTGTTGGCTACTGCCTTGGCCTTGGTTATGATTTTGATTGTTGCCCCTTCCACTTGTATTTGCAGGGTTGTTTCTTCCTCCTTGGTTCTAGCTTCTGCCTCTTACTTTTCCTTTGTAGTTTACTTTGCCTTTAGCTCTTCCTCTTCCAAAGGACACTTGGGTCTTGAAGGCATGCTCCAAAGATGAGTTTGTTGTTTCCAATCTTTGTTCACGTGTTATCAGTAATGCATGTAGCTCATCAACTATAGAAATTGAGAGATCTTTTGTCTCTTCAATGGTTGTGACTATCACATCAAACTTTGAGGGTGAGCTCCTCAACACTTTCTCCACTATTATTATCTCTTCTACTATATCTCCATGAGATCTCATTTGGGTGACCAACCCAATCTGTAGAATAAAGAATGAGTCTATTGTATAAGACTCTTTCATGCAAATAACTTCAAAATGCCTTCTCATTAATTGAAGTTTTGTAGTCTTCACCTTCTTCATAAATTAGTAGGTTGTCTAGAGAGCATCCCATGCATTATTGGACCTCTTAGCTACTGCTATCCTTGGAAGCACACTTTCATGCACTGCCTGATAGAGATAGAAGAGGGATTTTGAGTCCTTCTTCCTATTGATCTTCAACAAATCCTTATCTTCCTGTGTTAAGGCATTAAACGCTTGTTCATCTGCTGGTTCTTCTATACCATCTTAAACAAGCTCCCATAGATCCTGAGAGGCAAACAGGGCTCTCATGGTGATTTCCCAAAACTCATAGTTCTTCCCATTGAATCGTGGGAGTTAAGTATTTCCTATACTTGTGCTTGTGCTGGCTCTTGCCATTGCTAGCTCACTGAACTACGCTTAAAAAACTTGAGTGTATTTTTAAATGAACTGTCTCTCTGCTAAGAAATAAACTTTGTCTCTAAAACTCTTGAGACTTCTCTTTTACAGCTCTCTGGACTGTAATCTTAACAACAAAAAATAAACTCTTTTTTTGATAAATACCTGAATTTGCTTTGTTGAACCTTCACTCTGCTGGGGAAACCTTCAACAAAACTCCTTCTTCCTTCAACTTCTTTAACAAACTTCAAAGAGCCTAGAATAGATTTGATACCATGTTGGAATTTATGAACAATTTCGAACACACAGAGAGGAAAATATAATTCCTCTTCCACAACACAGAGCTTAAAAAAAACTCATGAACAGAGAGGTGAATGAAGTAAAAACTATGTTTCTATTAAACTTAAAAACTATTACGAAATGATAGCCTTCTTCAGAAATTCTGTGTTCTGGATTCACAACAATAAACAAAAAAAATTACATCTGCTCCTCCACAAACACAGCTCTCCTCTTCTTGCATATGTTGCTACTCACACAACATTCTTCTCCTTTAGCATACACTGTTACAAAACACAGCTTGCTTCTCTCTATCTTTTTCTTCTCTATCTCTCTGTTTTTCTTTTTTGCCTTTGGGCAAGAAATTACAATACACAGTCCATACAATGCACACATGGAATATATATATATATATATGATAAATATTTTATATTTATAATATATATATCAAAATATATTACCAAAGTTAAAAACAAATGTACCGCGGTAAAAACAATTAACCCAACGTTAAAAATCTAAAACATAATGTGGCAAATGTAAACAAAGTCAAAACATTAAAATAAATTTTCGTGGGGTTATGATACTCTTCCAAAGATCTTTTCCTTATCCCCCTGGAATTACTTTTGTGGGTCTAGAGAGGAGATGACATCACTCATTTCAGTGGGTCATCTTCCTCCTTCGTTGCCCATACTTGCTACCTCCCGAAATTTTGTTGGCTACATGTTCAATTCATATTAAATGTGGTTGGTGCAGAATTTATTGCTGGTGGGTGGATGGTTAAGTGGGGAAGGTTGCATGAATATCAGAGGCTAGATATTACTGCTCCTATAGTCCTTCGAATTTCCCATTAGCGTTTCAGTCAGCCATCCTGTTGCTGTGTGCAGTAGTTGGAATTAAATTCCAACATAGGCGAGCAGTTCTAAGATGCTTGCTATCAGTACTTAACCCTCTTCCCTTTTTCATTCTTCTCATGCCCTCCAGTTTGTGATTTTCTTATGCCCTCCAGGCACTTGTGGAGGAACTTGATTCTTTTTAGCAGAAGAACCCAACAATGGCCAACCACTCCTACTACTTGAATTGGCGTTGGAGGCATTGTTGGGGCCAGAAGTTGTTCGCATGTTGAGTTTTTTTCACCACTCCGCCACCCACTATATCCATAATTGTTCCTATGGTAATTCCTCTCTTTCCCTAGAGGGCTTAGCAGGGAGCAAGCAGAGGGAGGAATTTTCCCAATTGATTCTTAGCTTGATTAAGCCAGGAAGGAATACTTTGTATAGCTAGACGTGAGGTATAGAATGGTAGGGGGGCGTTGGGCCAAGGATGATCAGGCCTGGGGGGCGAGCCACCAAAAGGTTGGGTGATACCCTAGTGTGAAACTTGTAATCTATGTATTTAATATTTTCCATGCCCTCTACGAACTTGCTAAGGCACTTCATTTTTTTTTAGCAGAAAAACCCAAAAATGACACTTGATTCTTTTTTCAGCAAAAGAACAATGACACTTCATTCGTTTTTAGCAGAAGAACCCAACAACCGCTTTACAGATGCAATAGGATAATGAGGTTTCTACAAAAATCTAATGAGGTTTTTGTGGAAGAGACTACCCTAAAACCACAAAAGGATCGATCATTGTTATGTATAATACATGCCCATATGATAGTATTTATTAAGAACTGGCTTTTGGAATTCATTGACTAATGTCAACTATTTTGATTGGAAAATTGTTTAGATTGTAAAATTTTCTAGAAGCTTACCTAGAATTCCCTTAAAGAGGAAAAATTTGAACAGTTTCCTCTGCTCCACTGGTTTAGACTAACTTCGGGATTTTAAAATTACAAATCCACTAAAGTCCCCATTAATGGCTCATCTGGTTAGAAGCTGGAAATAGGGATATTATTCCTCATTATTCCACCACAAGTGCCCACCGTGGAAGGAGGTTAGAACTGAGAGGAGGATGAAATTTTGGACTTATTGTTCCCGGTTCTTGAAGATATATTGTATTCCACTGATGTAGAATGTTTTCCACAAAGATTAAGGACTTCACAACACTTTGTCTCATCTTTCCGCAGATAACAATCCACTATGAAGCAAATAAGCCACCATTTTTATTTTTTAAACTGTTATTAATTTTTAAACTAGAAATATTTAAATGTGGGAGTTCAAAGGGAACAAGTGGGTAACATGCAAGCTCCACGTGTCTCATATTATTAGTATTTAATTTAATTTATTGTGAATATTTTTTAGTTTTTTATTTTTATTTTTTTAGTTTCCATTCCATTAATGAAAAATGTGGCCCTAACTGCATGGATTGCACGTGGATGTTGCAGTGTGCTTTAGATAGTTCCAAGGAAGGTTTCCAATAGACAAATCTTGTGTGAGGCATTTCCTTTCATCTCCTGCTGGCTATTCGACACAACCTAGTAGGTGAAGAAGTTATAGTTTTTCCAAAAGTCCATTACCTTTTTTTTAACTCATACTACCATATTGCTAATATTTCCCTTCCTTAAATGATGCTATGTGTCGCTTCCTGCCTAGAAAACTCTTTTGAGAGTCAAAACCACACTGAAAAGTAATGATACATGGTAGGCCTACAGCGGGTATGTGCTTCAATTCTATTAAAGAAACGAGTATGTGCTTCAACTTTAGACCATACCATTTTGTTTCCTGAGTCTCTACTAAGGGAAAAATATCTTTTCTCCCACATAAAATTCTCAATTTTCCTTGAACATATTCATATAGTGAAATGCATTTGACCGAGGTGCTTCACAATGTGTTCAAGCTGCTATTCTTGTTCTCTTCAGTGTTATTTTCTAAGCACTGCAGTGGCAATATTTGTAAATCGGTCGTGTCTCTAAGATATCCATGAGAACGGGTTCATTTTCAATCAAACAAGTGGTTTTGAGGATTTCCATTTGGAAATGAGCACCAATTACCATAATTAAATTCATGAGAAATCCAATTGAAATCCTCCCTAAAATTTCTACAGGATTTGAGCCCTTTAGTAGATTGTATATTATTGGAAACTTTGAATGCTACTAATTTATGCTATTAGAGGTAGGTAATTTTTTTTTGTATATGGTACTTAATCGTGTCACGGTGATCAATAAAAGTTTAAATCATAGATGAAATAACAAAATAAACCATATAGTGGAGTTGTTGGTCATTTTTCTATACTAGGTAGTAGTAATTTGATATATGGTAATTATTGTTATTTTGTTAATCCTCTATATGTTATGAGTTTCTAGTTTCAAGTTAACTTTTTGTGTTTAATCAGCCCAATATTTTTCCAAATAGATGGTATTTTAAGTACTTCACTTTCAACCCTTTTCCTTGGAGAACCTTACATAAACTTCTCAAAATAATTGAAACATAAAGTTCTGTTGGCTTGAAAGGCATCGAATTTCCTCTCCCTGCATGTGGATGAAATTCAATCCTATGGTGATTACATATCTTGAAAGTCTACACGAATAGAATCTAAAAGATTAAAATTTGTAAAGGTTTAGTAGTAATTCAATATGACGATTGTATACATGATGGTAGATATAATAGAGGCATTCTAGCATAAACTGTAGATTTTTACCTTCTCTTGAAATAAGAAGATAAAGTTACATATATATAATTTCATGTTGTTGCAGATCGTGTGGTATTGGGAGCAACCTATATTCGACAAAAGCATAAAAATAAGCTTTCAAGTACATTCCGATAGTGAACCCCAAAACTATTGTCGAAGAAATATGTCTGTTATCATCTCATTATGAAACACAATGACAATTAAAGAAATATCAATAAGAAAATGGTAATGACAATTAAATAAATATCAGTAAGAAAATGGTAATATCAGAGGACATTACTAGTCGCTTCTTTTGCGACTTAATATTTTCAACATTGTTTGTTATTCTTGAACAAGCTTTTCATGACATCGTTGAGAGAAATTTCATCCAAATTTCGGAATGGGAAATAAAAAAAAAATGGAGATTCAAGTATCCCTATTCTAAATCTCATGTGCAATGGAAATGTTTTCAATAGAATGGAAAACCAAGATTATTTTTGTAGATTACTTTAGACATGTCTTGTGGAGGCTTTATAAATTTTCCCTATATGCGCTATGCACATTGGAAAAAGTGCTCCCTTTGATTGACCACATTGTCTTTCTGTATTGACCACATTGTATTGATTCCCATACATCAGTTCTTACTAGATGCAGTTTCAGGACAAACTCATTGTCTCCTCCCTTAGGGACTAATCGTGTGGTTTGTAGTTGGTTCAGTCTCTCACATTCCTGTCCAAGTGAACAATGGAAGCCCTTGAATCATGCATGCAAGAAATTACTGTAGGATAATTTCTCTATGTTGAACAAGTTACTTGGGTTAATTTTAAAGAAATTTTATCTTAAGGGAATCTTTTGAAAGCATTACTCTTGCATTCCTATTGACCAAAATTTTAGTAAAATTCTATTTTGGAGTTGTCACGAGCAGCCTTACATCCTTACATGTTTAAGTCTGAGTCAACTCATACCAAGTTATTGGTATATCTTCATATTTTTTTTTTTCCATTATACGTATGTTCCATATTCAGTTACACCAGTTCATGGATTTATAACCTGAATTTATTCCAATTTTCTGAACTTTGATTTTGCTTCATTGATTTATATTTAGATATTGCAGTTCATGGTCTCATAACCTAGATGAACTCATATTTTTTCCTGAATTTAAAGTTTGCTTAATTTTTAATTCATTGATTTTATTATGCATCTGTTTACACAGGTCTTTATTATGAATCTGTCTTACTTTTTACACAGGTCTTGCACAGGTTCAAATGTCCTCCTAGATTGTTGTTGAGCATTTGAACAATTTTTGACATTAGATATTCTCTTTTTGATTGAGAAGTATTGTGATGTTTAATATAAATTATCCTAAGGTGTTGTAAAAGCCAATTTGAAATATGCAATGTCAATGTTTACTGCAAGTAGAGATGCATTATCATATTAGACTAGCATATACTCTACATTCTCTTGTGTAGAAGCTTTGATTTCTTTCGGAGAAGCAGGAAAATCATATTGTTTTCTGTCAAATTGAAATACAACATATATGGCAGAGACTTTCTTTGGTTTAAGAGCTTACAAAAAGACAACTACAATCGTCACCGTCATTACTAGTATAAACAACTACCAACTAGCATTTCAATTACTGACTAGTATTCGCTGAAATTCAGCAGGGACTACCACTACACAGTTTCCCTTGTTTTCTAAGAGTTTGTTTCATCTTCCTAACCATAATGCAATCCTATGTGTATAGGAGTTTGTTTTTCTTCCTAACCAAAATGAATCCTTTGTGTATTTTTGATTTATTTCCTAACAAGAATGTAATTCTACACATATATAAATGTATTGTTGATTTCTTTTATTAATAAAGTAGCAACATTGTTCAAGGGTAGCTTGTCTCATTTATTATATTTTTGATTCATTCATTAAGTTTAGCCTTTTATTTTTTAAATTGGTATCAGAGTCATGGAAGGAGAGCTTGGGGAGCTACTCCATCTCAAACCACGACTTGGACGTTGCCCTAGTATGGAACAATTAATTTTTTAAGTTCCCATCTCAATGAGCATTTCTTGCTGATCTAAAAAGATTATCCATCAATGTGAAAAGAAAAGGAATATTTTAAACACGCCATTGGGTTTTCTAGCAATAGAGGTGGATGTGGTAATCAAATTTATTTTGATTCATTTATCTTTTATGCATTCTAGATTTCAAAGATCGCCAAGTGATTCTGAATTTAGTGAAGGCCATTTTTTTATAATTGATTGCACACTGGTTCCATAACAGTCATTGACATCTATTTTATGAGGTTACAGCAGGTTGTTTGATGTAATTGATTGTAAATTGTTTCTGTAGTGACCATTTGGTATCAGGTTTGATATTAATTGGTCATTGTTATATAAATCTATTCGATCCTTCTATTTATAGTGGAGGTTTGGAGGTTTTCAAGTCAAGATGACTAATCCACTTGCAGAGACTTTCTTGAATGAGGTCAATAAGATGGATGACTCAAATTATGTTAATTGGAAATTTAAGTTGCAAATGGTGATGGAATTTTATGGCATATGGACTATTATAAATGGTGAGGAAGTGAATCCAAATGTGGTTAGAGGCATGACAGGAGCATAAATCCAAGATTGGGAGAAGCAGGAGAATAATGTATTGGTACTAATAAGTATTTTGGTGAAAGATATTATAATTCCTCAAATTAGTGATTGCAAGACTTCCAATGAAACTTGGACTACATTAAAGGATTTGTATGAGTAAAAATTGTGTGCTCTTTTTGAAAATTAAGCTCACTTATATTAAACTAGAAATTGCACCATATGTTGCAAAATAAATTCCGTGAGGCAATAGAATAGGAAAGAGTAGTGTAGAAGAAATAAGTTGTTGCACAGAAGGAGCCATCGTGAAGGAATGAAAGGAAAATTTTGATTACATGGAAGAAGGTCATTGAGGTTTCAAAGATATTGATTATAAGAGCTATAAACCAAAAAATATTGTTATAGATATTGAAATAGGAAATTGTGGGTGAAAACATATATATAAACCAACATAATCTGTTTACATAGATAAAAAAAAAAATTATAGATATTGAAATAAGAAATTAGGGTGAAAATCCTCTGAAACAAGAATGAAATGAGCATGTAACTCAAATAAGATATTTCAAATACATTCAGGTAAAGTATATCTAGCATAGATGTAAATAAAGAGAATTTTATTAACATAAATAGAGTTTACTCCAAGTTCATCTACATATCCTAGCCCTACTTGCATGCTTGTCAAAAATTGTATATGAAGAATAATAGCCTTGGTATACAAGAAAGTGAATGTCATTTTAATATGGAGACATTTTTGGAAGGAGATATTTTTATTCATGTTATGGTTTATTTTCTTAACTCCAAACTTTGTTTAGTCTTTCTCTATATACATAAGAAAAAAGACACAAAGTAATTTCACAAATTTATGTTATAGTTTTATATTTTATAGTTACAAATCTAGTTTCTTATTAAAATATTTTACACATCTATTCATTCAAATAAAATATATTGTGAATATGCTTTATCATATTATTTGATTACAAAATTATTGTACTACCTACTAAATAAAACAACTTTATTAATAAAGAATTGAATGTCAAATTGCAATATTACTCAAGCGATAACTACTATAATATATAGAACTAATTTTTTGACGTATAAATTATTGGATTTATATGTAATTCAGTTTCCATTACATATTATCTTCAAACCCCATGGGGAGGTATTGAACATGGCGGCCTACTTTAGGTAAATAAGAATTCACATTGTCAACTTGGAAAAAAAAAATTATAATCCTAAAATTCTCTTACATAATCATCTTTTTAAATATATAATTGAGTTTCATTTATTAAAAAAAGGGAAATATTAAGAACCTCCTAGAGTTATAAAAGGTAATTGACATGAAAAATAAAATATCTCCTCATGACAAAATACAAATGTTAATCTTAACTGAATCATTAAAAAAATAAAAAGGGATAATAGATTTACTAGTTATATCATTAAAAAAGACCACTTTCACAGTCGAATTTCTACATTAATTTTCAAAAATATTTTTTTATAATTATATATAATTATAACTCTTAAATATATTTCGAAAGCACAAATATCTAAGAAATATAGTTTAATTATTGGGCATTAGAAATTCCAAAGAGGTGAAGGTAAATGAGTTAGTATCAAGAAATATGACATCAACCCCTAGAAAAATTGCAAAATTTTAATCTCAATATGGCATAAGCACTAGTAGGGAATTATTGACAAGTGTTGTTGGAAAAAGAACTACATAAAATCGGTTGATCTATCAATGAAAACAATAATGTACAAAACATTAAGCAAAATTTTATTGAGGCATTAAAAAATTAGGATTCAATAACATGAGAATGATAAACTTGCATGTGAAGGCTAATATATGTATGAAACCTTATCAAGATATACTATCATATAATGTGAGTGACACTCTAAAAGAGTTTTGGTATTGGAATCCATGTGTTACCAAATGAGAAGAATATCATGAGACGTTGTATATCTAGAGGGGTGTATTGAAATCATTTCCCCTTTCAGTGACTGTTATTATTAAAGAACATTTCTTACTACATAATATTTATAACTTGTATATATACCTATCAAAAAAAAAAGAAACCGTGTTGAATCTTATGATATTGAGGACAATATAAGTAGTCCATTCATACAACTACCACATACTTTCAATAGGCAAAACAGTTTTCCTGTGAAGCATTCTATGCATCTTCATCATACAAATCAAATCTCAACACTAAGGAGTCATCCTAAGATAAAAGGTCATCATAGTAACTTTGATTTTCCAAAACCATCAATCACTTAATTATATTTCTCTAAAAATCAGAAATTGGACAACAATCACAATATGGTAATTCTTGGGGGGAATGTGTATTCATATCATAGTATAACTGTATATGCAACAACTTATCCAAGTGATATAAAAATATTTCATAAGAAATGCAATTGCAACATGAATTACTCACAATCATTAATGATATACTCCAAGTTCTTCCACAATACTAATCAAGTGTCTAAAGAAGCCATCATCACTCAGTCACTATATAGGTAACACCTGGGGGAAATATGTTATAATTGTAGATAAAATAGCCTATACAGAGGATATAAAAATTTGTTATAGGTAATACAATTGCTACATGAACTACTCACCATATACGTAACATCTCGGGGAGATGTGTTAGAACTGTATATACAATAGGTTATATAAAGGATATAAAAATATGTTATAATCAATGCAACTGCTACATGAACTAATCACACTTCTTAATGATATAATCAAATTTCTTCCACAATACTAATCATGTTTCTAAAGAAGCCATCATCACTTCCAAAATCACATATTTAAACATACAAGTTGTAAAAAATGAATTTGTTTCATATATTTTAATAGAATCACATGCTTAGATCTAAGATATAGTTCTTAAACTTTGAAGCCTCTTCTTGATTGAAAACATACTAAACTGATAAGATATAGCTAAAGAGAAATAATTTAAAAACCTCTTGGCATAATTGTTACATAATAATTTGATGCACAACTTGTATAGCAATAAATATCATCTTGCAACACGTCCAAATAAAACAACTGAAGTAAATAATATCAGTTGGTTTTCAATACATATATGTGATTAAAATAGAGCCTATTAGGTTACAAACTAGTAACTTTTGAAATCCATAGCTATTTTCTTTGATTGTGGATCAGGTTATAAACTAGAATACACTCCTCTTCAGAAGACTCTACAATATATATTGGATGGAAGGCAATGTTATGATAAAACATGTATAAAAAACCTTTTAGGGTTGTCTGAAATTACTCTATTGTTAATCATGTAGTGTCAATTTTGTAAAACTATAATCCATAGTAATGACTAGTGGGTTTTTTCTTTTGTAAGCTTTGTTTGGAATTTAAAAATAAAAAAATTATAAAAGCTAAAATTGTGTAGTGAAAAACTTTGTTTAAAATTTCAGAATAAAAATTTGAGTAAGTTTGACATCATATAATGTGAAATTAGTTTATGATTATAAAGTAAAAAACATGTAAGTTTTTTTAGCCACAATTATTGTACCTAGACCAAAACCAACAATCTCTCCAAAAAATAGTTTGCACCTTAGAATATAAAATAGAAACAAATCACATATGAAAAAGTGTAGAAATATTTTAACAAAATATTATACAATAATGTTCAACAACCCAATCTTCATTATATTAAACCAACTAAATAATACAAAAATCTTAGGGCCCCCTTACAAGGGATAAAATATACAATGATAATCACGTTGTAGTATCTATGTCGTATCTCTTCATGTCATTCCTTCACTCTCGTTCTGCTCTCTAGCTTCCTCCCCTTAGTCCATCAAAGGACAACACCTAGAGTCTCCAGGAGGGCTACTTCCTATCACTACTGCAAGTCACTTCTGCTACAATGAACATGGGTTGATCCAATATTCTCTTCTAGGTTGGCCAATACCTAAGCACCAATCTGCCTTCTAGTATCCTTTTTTCGTAAATCAAATATCTACACATAGGCTCAACGACTTCACCCAACCTTCAGTTGCCAATGCCACTTTATGATGGTTTATCAATGTCTACTTTGGGTATCCAACATGCTACCCTCCACCAGTCAATGGCACCCAATATAATCACTACAATATCTACTCCTAGTTGAGGTCTCCAAATACCCAAGTCAACCTCAACACATGGCACTTACAGGCTGCAACACAAACTGATGCAATAACAAGGATCCAAAAACTACAAGAATACATCAATTTACATACCTTTGATCACTGATTTAGGTTATTTTCTCTGTTGATTAATTTTCATAGCTAGGGCAAGATGACAATCATGTTCTGCCCAAAACATGCACCCAAAAATCATCCTCAAGGCTATGGTTTTCCTTCCTTGAGAGGTATTTCTTCTCCACTACAATTTTGGGTTGTTCTAGCCCTCACACAATCCTCAACCCATCCTTAATTCACTATGACTTGCTTCAATATGGCTTAAAAAGCCAGCAGAAACCTATTTTAAGGACATTCCACCCAAAAAATAGCCCCAAATCATGTGAGACTTACCTTCCCTTATTCGACCTTCCTGTTAGATAGTGACACTTCTCAAAAAATCATGTAAAATTGTTTCTCCAAGACTTTTCCTTCTTCATTAGTACTTCATTTCTATCTACGTCCAAACAGATAAATTCCCTCCATTAATGAGCTCTTTTATGCTTGTGCTCCATGTAGGATATGCCTCAAATGAATTGACCTCACCTCATTTTTAGACACTAAAGGAGGGCTCCAATAAGACGTCATCATGAGCATGAAAACATGTCATTAGGCCATTATAACACTAGGCCGACCTTGAAACTTTTTGTCCATGCCCACTCCTTAGCTTCAAAAATTCATAACTTGCTAAGGACAAATGAGATTTTGATGATTCTCAAAGCGTTGGATTCTCCTTTCCACCCTTTATTATCTAATCTCACCACATGTCCAAAATGGTCTATGGGTTTGGCCCATATGACGATGGGTGCAAAACCAAAACCTTGGGTTCCAAGCCCACAAGTTACTCTTACAACACTTCACCCTCGAAACCCTAAACATTAGGGATTGAAGTACCTCCCAAGCTACTAAAAATCAACACTACCTCTTAGTGAGTGAGGTACTTCCAAGAATAATAAGTAAAACATCATCATCATAATTTCTCGCAACACTCACCCAAATCTTCGCACTCACAACTACAACAATCCTTGTAGCATGAACTATGCCTCTCCCAGAAGTGTCAGTGTCACTGGAATACTCCATTTAATTCTTCTTCTCCTGTATCACTTTCCATTCCCACCATGTTTCTTTCTTGGTAGATGTGGAATCAACATTTCTTCCCATTGACCACATGCTCTTCTTGGGCTGTAAAGAATCTCTTTGAATCCTAAAGATCCTGCTAGAAATCGACTCCCTCTGAGCCTCTAGAATCTTGAACCTCTTCTCTGGAACCTGTACCTACTCCTCTAAAGCATGCACCTTCACCTATTTCTCTACAACCTACACATGTTCCACCTACTTCTTCTTCCCATGATCCACAGGCTTGCCCATTTAGCTATATAGACCATGCTCTCTAACTCAAAGCACAATCCCATCTAAGCTAGAGCCTTTAACTGTGATTATTTCCTTCCTATCCTGGAATAAGACCTCAAACCCCTTATTATCGATCATTTAGATACATATAATGCTATATATAAGTCCTGGTACAAACAATACATCCTGGATCCGCATAAATTAAATGGCACAAATATTGATCCTCGTATATCTTTCTCCATATTAAATTGCACAACTCTCGATCCTAGGATATCCATCTGACTCTTGTCACCCAACACCATGTGAAACTTTGAGTCCCATTCAACTAGATTCTTGAAAACCTCCTATGACCATTTCATATGTTTCGTTGCACCATTATCCACGTACCATCCATCCTCATTGGTAGTACTCTATGAGAAATTATATATCATGGAAAATTCCTCGTCCTCCAATCCCCTTGTGAGATCATCTACCTCAACGAAAGTGGAAACACTGACGAACTACTTCCCTTTCCTCTTCTTGTCATATTCCCTTCTTCTTCATCAGACATCTAGATGAAAAATGACCCATATCGCCATATTTGAAACACTTGAATTTAATGAAGTCCTTATTTTTCTTACCCTTCATTTTTGTTTCAAGTTCCATGTCCTCGTTTGCTTTATTCTTTGGAAGAAGATCCTCATCCTACAACTCTCCCTAAATGAATTTGGGCCTCAACGTATTCAAACTGGAAACTTCTCTCTACAAACTATCCCTTTGATGAAGGGCTTCCATTGTGGAGTAAACCCTTTCAAGGCCATCCTCACCATATATAAATCTGAAATAGTCACATCGATGACAACAAACTCATCTTTTATCTAAGACAATTTTGTCATATACGAATTCACTCGTTCAGTGTGCAAAATATTGGTGGACTTCACTTTATCCTCCAATATTAGTACTAGTTTCTCATTCTTTTTCTAGAACAAATTCTGAAGATCCATCCACATCTCATGTGCAGTGTTCTTCTAGGAAAAATGAGGTATTAGGGCATCCTTCACACTATCAAGGATGATCAATCTCTCCCTCGTATCCAAATTCTCACACACTTCTAGCTCCTTTGGTTGAGGTGGCTTCTTGATGGATTTCTCAAAAAACTCCCAAATCATGTTGAAGTGCAAGACCAAATTGATCCTTTCCTTCCAGAACTATAGTTGGACAACCCCTCCAACTTGTCCTCATCCTAGAGAGAATTCTGCAACTTCAACATTGTAGTGATCCCTTCACCTACAATGTGAGCAACTCTCCCTTACGTTGTACTTCATTGTGCACTCTCATGATTCACTGTCTTCCAAAGTATCTCAAAAATGCTGTAAAACCATCTTGAATTCCCACGATCTTGGATCTAGGTTATAATCTTAGAATCACTAATGCTACTAAACCAAGAATCTCAACAAAATATAATTTGCATAATGGAATATAAGATAACAATAAATCACACATGTACAAGTATAGATAAATTTTAACAAAATATTGTACAATAATGTACACCAACCAAATATTCATTATATTAAACCAATTGAAATATAAAACTATCTTAGGACTCCCTTATAAGGGATACAAGATACAATTACAATCACATTGCAGTCCTTATGTCGTATCTCATCCTCTTGGTACTTCACTCTCATTCTACTCTTTAGATGCCCCTTACTACATCAAAGGAAAACACACAGAGTCTCTAGGAGGGCTTCCTCCTATCACTTATGTAAGTCACTTCTGCTACAATTAACGCAACGTGATCTAATATGCTCTTGTAGGAAGGCTAATACCTGAGCTCCAATCTACCTTTACGTAGCCTCTTTGGTCCATCTAATATATACACAGAGGTTCAACAACTTCACCCAAACATCAGTTGTCAACGTTACTTTATGATGACTTTTCAAGGCTTAGTTTGGGTAGGCAACATGCTACCATACATAAGTCCAATGGCACCCAATCCAATCACTGCAATATCTTCTCCTACTCTCCAACTACTAAAATCAACCTCAACACATGGAACTTATACGATGAAACACAAAATAATCCATAACTAATCGAATAAAAAGGATCCAACACCTACAATAATGTATCAATATGCATACCTGTCCTCACTAATTTAGGGTTTGTTCTTTGCTAATTGATTTTGGCCTAGCTAGGGCAAGATGATAGTCATGTTCTGCCCCAAAAACACGCTCATAAATTCTCCTCAAGGTTGTGGTTGTCCTTCCTTGAGAGGTCCTACTACTCCACTATAATTTTGGGTTGTTCCAGCCCTCACATAGTCCTCGACCCTTCCTTAATTCACTATGACATGCTTCAGTATGGCTCCATAGGCCTATGAAAAACGATTTTAAGGATAGTCACCCATAAAGAAGTCCCAAATCACTTCGGACTTTCCTTCCCTTTCTTGACGTTCATGATAGATAGGTACGGTGCTAAAACTGTCATTGAAAAGTGATTCTCCAAGTCTCTTCCATCTTCACTGATCGTCGTTTTTAATCTGTGGCCAAACAAAGAAATTTCCTCCTTCAATGAGCTCTTTTATGCTTCTGTTGCACCTAGGATCTACCTCAAAAGAATTTTCCTGACCTCATTTTTATACACTAAAGGAGAGCTCAAATAAGACTTCATCATGAGAATGAAAACCTATCATTAGGCCATTATAACACTAGGTCCAGCGTGACACTTTTTTTCCATGCCCACTCCTTAACTTCAAATATTCATAACTCACTAATGGCAACTTGGATTTTAGTGAATCTTAAAGCCTCAAATTTTCCTTTGCACCCTCTGTCATCTCATCCCATCACATGTCCAAAATGGTCAATGGATTTGGCCAAAATCACGATGGGTGAAAACCCCCAACCTTGGGTTCCAATCCCACAAGTCACTCTTGTCGCACTTCACCCTCAAAACCTTGAATGTTAGGGCTTAGAGTACCTCCCAGGCTATTAAAAAATCAACATGTAGTAGGGCTTGGTATGAGAACTTTAAGTAAACAATTAATGGTGCCAGTATTTATCTTGGAGAATCTGGTGCACATCAGATCAAAGGATATGGAGATATTCCAGTAACATTGCAAAATGATAGTGTTAGACACATTCATAATGCTATATATATATATATATATATATATATATATATATATATTCCCATGATTAAGAATAATATTATCTCTATGTCTATAATCATAGATCAAAATCTGAAGGTTGAGTTTTTCAAAAGAAACTACATAGTAAAAGACTTGGTGGATTGCTACAAACTTGTTTCTTTAGGATTGAGAGTTGTAGCTCTATACAAACTTGATGTCACCAAAAAGAGTCATCAATAACTGAATTATACAACTATTTCAATAAACATTATTTGGCACTAGAGGTATGGTCATATCAATTATCATGATTTTTATTTTATTTTTCCAAAAAAAAATAATGGTTGAAGGAATTTGTATGTTAAAGAATGAATATTATGCTTGTGAAGGTTTTGCATTAGGAAAAATACTAAAATATTAATTGCCCACTAATTTTGATAAGAGAAGAAGAAATATATTTGAATTTGTGCATATTTATTTTTGTGGACCAATGAGGCGAGATCCCTATAAGGTGCTTACTATTTATTTTTTTACTTGATGATTGCACAAGGCACACTTGGGTGGAATTCCTTAGGATAAGAGTGATTTTTTTTATTATTTCAAAGAATTCAAAAACATGGTAGAGAAGAAAATAGGGGAGTTCATAAAAGTGCTTATTTCATATCAAGAGGGAGAGTACAGGCTGGGGAACTTCATCAAGTACTGCAAAGATCATGGAATAATGAAACAATTTATAATACCATACATTCCACAACTTAACAGAGCACACAAGGAAAATACAAAACATTGGTGGAATGTGTGTGAAGTATGATTAAAGGTAATAATCTCTCAATTCTTTTTCCGGCAGAGGCAATTAACGCTATTGTGTATTGAAAGAACAGAAGTCCAACATGGTATTTGTTAATTTTTGCAACTAGGGTAAAATTTCCACATGGACAACTCATATGAAAAAGATGATGATTTCTTCAAATTCCTATTTTCGAGAGGACCTCGTTTCGACAAGTAGAAGTTGGTTTTTGAATTTATGTATGCATTAATGCAAATTTGATTAGGTCATCCCTACACACAAGTACAATTGGACAGGTTGACCTCAACATGAAATGGACCCCCATGGAAGCCTGTAAATACAAGATACCTCAAGATCATTTGGATATCATAAAAAATGATCTTCTTCTCTATTTTTCTATTGTTTTGCTCCCACAAGGTCATTAGAGGAAGCTCTCTTAGGGTATGAACTTTCAGGTTCGGGGCTCACACGAATTACGGTTTTTGCTTTCTGGTCAATGGCATGACATAGGGAAGATCTGACTAGAGTCGCATGCATGCAGTGCCTTAGGGAGCGACCGAGGGTTTCAATAATTTATGTTCCATAGTCACATGCGTGCAGTTCATTAGAGAGTGACTTGGAAGTTGCAGTCACACACATAAAAACTTTAAGGTTTTGATTGAAGCTCTGAGTTGGATATTTATTGATCTGATTGTAGTTGCATGCTCACAGTCCCTTAGGGAGCGACCAGAAATCCATAGTCACTTTCAAAATAACTTGATGAATGTGACTAGGATTCTTAGCTAGGTTCTGGCATTTGATCGTAGATGTGTGAAGACTGAAATTTATTATATAGTTATTTTGGATTTTTCGTTTTGTTTTTTATTGGATAAATCTCTACCGGAAGATTATGTATTGAGCTCATTGTACTCTCTACTAAATATGTTTATGAAAATCTAATAATAATAATATTTTGAAGGTTTTTCCCCATTGTGGGGTTTTTCCTTGGTATTTGACCAATCTAGTGTTTCTTTTGGTTGTGATGTTATCTCCTTTATCATTTCATATATTTTTCTATCTTCATTTATTGTTTATGATTGGAAACATTGTTAATAATTGGATGCATTTCTTTATAAATAATTGAATTGTGCTAAAATAAATGAAAATACATAGACCAATCTAACAAATTAGCATGGTATCCGAGCTATGGTGAAGGACAAACCCAAAATTATACTAGCATTGAAGTGATATTCCTTAGAAATTTGAAGGAGCTTATCTCGTCAATGTCAAGATTTCTTCCTATACCTTTGAGGAGAATGAGAAGTTCGGTGAATCATCTAAATTTGAAGCATGGAAATTCACGTTGGAGATGATAGCTGAAAACAATGATGTGATCAATTACATTCAAGGAAGAATTCCCAAGCCTCTAGAAAATGGTTCCTCTTCCCTGAAAAACAGGTACAAGAAAGGTGATTCCAAAGAAAAAAGTTATACGCATTGGTTTACAAGATCATTTACTTGCGTATGTTGGGTATTTAAGGAAGTCCAAAGACATGTATGATTAGATAGTTGGCATGTATGAAATCAAAAATTTGAATGAGATCATCTCTTTGAAATATCAACTCAAAGTCACCATGATTAACAAAGGATAATCTAGACAATCCTATATCATGAGAATATCTCTCCTAAGATATCAATTTCAGAGAGTTGGAGAGTTCGTGTTTGATAGTGAGCTTGTAATTGTGACTCTTAGAGGTCTCCCTCCTATTTTTGAAACCTTCATTACTACTATAAGCAACAACAATTTCCTTCTGTCTTTTGATGAAATTGTTGGAAAGCTTAGGAAGGTATCAATAGGTAGAATTCAAAAACATGAAGAAGGAGAACCCGCTTTATATATCACTCATGATAAAAGGAAGGAGAAAGTAAAGAAGGTATATCAAGAAATACTCCTCCTCAAAATAAAAAAGGAAGTAATTATAGAACACCATCTCATATTCAATGTTATAATTTTCACAAAAAGAGTCATTATGCACGAGATTGTCCTAAGAAGAGAAAAGGAATATGTTACAACACTAGAAGCAACAAAACAAATACAATAATCAAAGGAGAAAATTTGATCGAACAAATAAACATGATAGAAGATATGAAAGAAGCATAAGAGATGCCTCAAGCGACTATGAAGAAGATCATCATCCTCAAAATAAGTCAAGATTTCCCATGTGTGAAAGTAATTTTGCAAAACAATTTGAATATATTTTTATCTCCACCCTTACTAGTTCCTCTCCTCTGTATTTGTGGGAGAGTTGGTTGGTTGATAGTGGGGCCACTCATCCTTTCTATGGATATAAGGAATTTTTTTCTCATCTAGTAGAGAGGGAGACTAAGCTGAATATCATCCTCAGAGACAACTCCACTCATCCTATGAAAGGTTTTGGATTCGTAAAATTTCATTTGAATTCTCAAGAATGTTTTTAACTACATGATGTTATGTATGTGTCATTTTTAAAGAAAAATTGTATATCTATATCGGCATTGGAAGATAAAGGGATGAGGGTTTCCTTCATCAAGGGAAAAGTTTTGACTTGGTCTATCGGTTCACCTATGAGAGATGCATTCACATTAGTATCAGGATTTGAAGGAATTTATAGAGTCACTCGAAGACCACTTCTAGCATTGGTTCATAAAACTAACCATATAAGTGAGATATGGCACTGAATATTGGCTCATATACATTATGATGCTCTTGCAAAATTGAAGAAATTGTTCTCTAGTATTCATAAAGTAAGAAAGTAAGAGGACGATTCTACCCTAGGGAGAACAAGAAAAAAGACATCCTTCATCTCATTCATTATGATATATGTGGTCTAATGGATATGCATTCTATTGGTGGTCATCTCTAGTACATCACCTTCATTGATCAATTCTCAAGAAAGACATGGATATTCTACTTGAGGCACAAGGATGAAACCTTTGAAATGTTCAAGGAATTCAAAGCTTTGATAAAAAATAAAACATGGAAGAGAATCAAAGTATTCATGCCCAACAATGGTGGGAAATACATGTCAAATGAGTTCATAGCACTTTTCAAGAAATAAGGAATCAAGAACCAAACAATTGTGCCATCTAAAACTAAACAAAATGGACTAACCGAAAGGAAGAATAGGTCAATATTGGAAGTTTCCCATGCCATGCTGCATGATAAAAAAGTGTCAAAGCTCCCTTGGTGAGGAGAAATAGATGATTTGGTATATGTTCAAAATAGGGTGCCTCATCAAGCATTGGAAAATAGCACCCTCAAAGAAGTGTTCAAAAGTGACAAGCCTGATATTATCCATCTTCGTATCTTTGGGTGCTCAATATATTTCCATGTATCGAAGAAAAATTGGAACATGTTGGAAGATACATGAAGAAAAGGTACGTTTTTTCATTATTGTGAAGATTCTAATGAATATATAATATATATTCTTCGTCAAAGGAAGTTTTGAATTAACATGAATGTAAAACTCTATGAATATGCTACTTTTGGAAAAGTAAGACCTTCCTACACATCCTACTCCCGAGAAAATGAATGATGACAGGGATATAATAGATGGTCCTTCTTTTCCTAAGTCTGAGATTGATATTTTTAATGATCCCATGGAGCCTATGGATCCCTTAGATCCTCCTCTAAGTGATCTTCCTACTAGGAAGATGATCAACCCTTAGTTAAACTGAGAGGGGGGGGGGTGGTGAATCAATTTAATACATTCATGGAAATTTAAAACACTTTTCATTCAAGTCATTTATACCTTCATTTCATAAGCAGCTTAATACATAATGAATTAGAAAACTTAATGTGTGTAGAGAAAGTAATTAAGTAGATTAAAACATGACATCAACACATAATCATCAAGCACATAGACAACGGATATAAGTGGAAACCCATATGGGAGAAAACCACATCTTATTATTGTTGTGATGCAAATGCAAGCGCCAACTCCCTCTCACCACTAATTTTTTGTAGGCTCCAACCTACACGAGGCTACTACCTCAAATTATGCAAGCTACAGCTTGTAAGGAAGCTCCAACTCTCATCTATTTTTTGCAGGCTACAAAACACAGGAGGCTTCTACCTCAACTAGCTCCAACTGAACATCTATCAAGCTACAACTTGAAACAGAAGCACTAACTCCCATGTAATTTTATGTAGGCTATAACCCAAAGGAAGCTCCTACCTCAACCAGCTACAAATTAACATCTATCAAGCTACAACTTGATATGGAAGCACCAACTCCCTCAAAATACAATGAAATCATATGTTGATTTACTTGGATATCAGCTTTCTTTTTCTCCTTTTTCAATGCTGCCCTTCTAGCCTTCAAATCTGCTTCATATCAGCTGTGGATCTGCACAACATCTCTATCTGCTCTCTCTCATTCTTCCACTCTCTAACCTCTCTATGCATGTTACAATAACATCATTTATAGAGATCACTTCATGGTTGTTTTCATTCTATATGGGAATATGAAGTGAACAAGCATGACTCTTGCCTTCCACCCATTCATTTCCTCACTCAGTATATTCAGGATGTTACAAATATATATAATTATTACGATATCAAATGGAGTTTTTCTTTGCTTGGGAGACTTGCCTTTGCATCAAAAACAATATAAAACAAATAATACATTAAAATATTTCATTCAGCCCTTTCAACTTCTTAGATTTGTTGTGTGTTTGTCCTCTTCTGCTTGTTGTCCCTTTGTCTTTTATGTTTCTGCAGTTATATTCGAACTGTGCTGCATGACCACCTTTTTCTCGAATCGACCCATCCTATTGCACTGTTCTGCACGAGCTCCGGGTCCTTTTTCTTACCTGAGCCTTTTCTTGCTGTGTTCATACTTTTCTTTTGTTCCCTGAGTCTTTTCTTCCGTGTTTAGCCTTTTCATTTGACTCACTGCCACAACACTATTTTGCACGAGCTCCTGGTCCTTTGTTATGCGTTCAGGACTTTTCTTTGTGACCTATGGGGTATGGTCCACATAAAATCCCTTTTGAAATGCAATGGAATACAACTTCGGAGTTAAATATAACATACATACATTAGCGATCAAACAACGATACTTTAAACCAGACTACACATAAACCCAAATATTTTGCACACACGCGGAACTTCCTGCTGGAGGGTCCCACAATACCTTGAACCAATCATAACACATCACATTTCGGCAAAATTACCAAAAAACCTTAACATCGAGCTTATCATTCCACCGATGTGAAGTTGCGCTGTAATCCCCACCGTAGATCTTCGCCAGATCTAACGGTCTTGCTATACCTCTTTGTCTTATTGCAATCTCTCGCCCGCAAGTTTAACTCTTATCGATAATGCTAAACCATATAATCTGCGATGTGCGCTAGTGCGCAGTGCTGACACGTGGCTCCTCCCTCATAGCATCACATCCTTCCATCCTTCCCGCATCGCATCGCAAACTAATTAACATACCTTGCGAAGCCTTAGCATTGTCCGCTAACATTTGCGATGTGCGAACACGCGATTCGCCATCCGCCATTGATCTGCCATACGATCTAACGGTCCTCACTGCTTGCCCTGCCGTGCCAACACGTGTCTTCTCCACTTCGCATCACAAACGACTTAACATATCATACAACGCCTTAACATTAAACTCTAAAAGTTGCGATTTGCGAAATCGCTCCCGGTGCGATTCAATCACTGTCGTTGCTCTTTGAAGGATCAGACGATCCACACTTGTTTCGATGATCAACTTCGCATCGTCGGTTAAATAACTTATCGTGTGAAATCTTAATGTTGTCCTCTAAATCTTGCGATATGTGAAGTCTTCACGGGTTTGCGACATGATCCCCTCGCTGCTGCTTGAAAATCCGATTGGTCTTCGATTCTTCTAAGTCTTTGTTGCCTTAGTTGATTTTTCTGCTATCTACGACCACCGCTACTCTGCATCTCCGCTATCCTTCCCGAGCTTTATTCAGTTTTTAAAAGCGTTGATATCTCCTGAGCTTATTTTTCTGTTTGTTATTTACTCTGACTCGACCCGCTTGTTGTTCACGACTCTGCCCAACTGTTTTGCCGCCTTTGCTGCCTTTGCCTTTTTTCTACCTTCGCTCCTTTGCTGCCTTTGCTGATGGTCTAATGCTGCTCCTTGCCTCTTTGCTGCTCCTCTTCCTTTCTTTTATGTTCTCTTTACTGCATTATTGCCTGATCTTCTTCTTTGCCTTATTGTTGTTGTTTCTCTGCTCGTTTGCCTTAGTGATGGTTCAGGTGCTGCTCCTCTGTGCTCCTTTGCCATCAATGACAATATTTCCAACAATCTCCCCCTTTGGCATTGATTGGCAACACTTCCTCCAACACTCCAATACTTCCTCCCCCTTTCATTCTGAGAAGTGTCTTTCTTCCTCTGCTTGCTTTTTCAAAAGAGCCTTTCTTCTTCTGCTTGCTTTTCCTCCCCCTTTGACATCAATGGCAAAGGGTTGCATATTTCCCAGTGTAGTTTCCATCTTTGCATTATTTCTCTCTGAGTTGTGTATAGGCCTTCTTCTTTTGACTTTATACCTTGCTGCTCCAGAGTGGTGTACAAAAGTTTTTGGGAGAACACTTTGAGAATCATTGAAATTGTATGTATATACACAGTAAGCTGATACCATCCCAAAGCACAGACTCCTTGCACTTGTATAAAGCTGAAAGTGATGATAAGAACACTTCATAGAACAAACTGTACAAGACTTATATAATCAGAGATGCATCATTGGAATAATACTAAAATACTAAGAATGCTCCATGCGACATATAAAGTTTGCTCCAAATATACTTCAGTTTATGTTATGATCTTCATCTGAGATACATATCTGTTGAGGAAGGTTGTAGATGGAATATATCTTCTTCTGCAATACAAATCTGCAGTACACATTTGTTCAAATATGATGATGCCAATATATATTTTGTAGTTGTGGTTCACCTTTATTGCCTATTGTTGGTGGTATGTGCTAGACTGCTGACAGGGATATTACACTAATAGCTGAAAGGCCCTTGATACTGATGTGAACAATGAATCTCAAGAATCCTTACAACTTGTTGTAAAACTAGCTCGTCTTTCAATCTAAAAGACCCAATGAATTTAATAATGTACATAGTATTTTAAAAACACACCCTTGAGGTTAGATACATTCAATTCATTGGTCAGTCTCACCTATCAACTATACAATTTTATTTATGACATAAGGGGGGTATGTATGTCAATGATCAACCTCTCTGCAATGGTGAAATACCAGCAATTCCTTTATGCTGAAGTAGGCTTTAGCTGAAATAATAAAAGACTCTTGAGCTTAAAATAGTAAGATTAACACAACTAGTCCTTCATACTTCAGATACTTTAACTATTCTATCATAATGATATTTAGAAAAACATCTTCAAGTTGTTTAATTGAAATCTCAGCAAACATACTTCACACAGTTTTATGAATGATCTTAAGAAAGAGGACTTGAAGATATATATGTATTGACTTGAGGAAGGCATGCAGTTATATCTAGAAATAGATACTACTTCAATGCTCAATATAATACTTAAAATGTAAATGAGATAATGATCCTTTAGCACTTTTATTGACCTTTTCATGCTTTAATAATGCAGCTCAACATTCTCTAGTATTTACAATTAGAAACTACTTTGCAATAATCAGAGCAACCAGAGCCTAATCCACATATACTATAATGTTGATAACACTGGGAATACAACCTTGATGTACTTCTACCATAATAATCTGATCATGAGGACTTGTACCATACCACCGCTCCACTGATAACACTTGGTATTCTGCTGATAAGTAGGATGCTTGTTCCAAATACCAATTGATACTAATTTGATAATCCATGCAGTAATTTCATTTCAACTCGCACATACACCCATAGTTAAGACAACTTTCATAGTTTCTACTATTGAGCTCTCCACTGTTCTCAACCTCAATCATCAATATACTGAATCTGATTCTAGCATCATTAACCTTTTACTTATTCTGTCATTCTGTTTTTAAAATAATGTCACTACATATTCCTTTCTAGGAATGCTCCAGAATAATTGTTGCTCTATATACAATTCAATTGTTCTAATATAGTGATATTCAGGAAGACATCTTCAATTTATTTACTTGGAATCTAAAAGGGTAGACAACTCATAGTTTTATTACTCATTTAACTGCTTTCCTCCAAGGGGACCTTCTATTGATGAATGATTTAATGATATAATGATGATAAACATTTCTCTTACTCATCCTTCTTAATTTTGTTTCATTGTTAACACTTTCAGTGTGATGCATAGTGTGATCATCCTCTATGGATCTTTCCAGTTCTATAGCTCGAAACATAATTTTTGTGATTTTAACCATTCATCACTTAGTGTGTCGTTGTATTCTTAGCTTACATGTTCATGACTGATGTTCCCTCTACCACCATGGCTACTTGCTGCCTTCTCTCCTTCCATCAACCTGTTGGCTATTGAATGCTTCAAGTATCCTTCTTCCTCTATAGTTCTCTATCGGAGGAATTGTCCTTTCCCATCCTGAACTTCTATCTGTTCTTATTCGAAGGAGCTCTTCTTAGACTACCTTTATGGGGATTTTTTATGAACTGATCTCCCCCTGGGATGTTTCTTCTTATCTATTACTGGCTGGATATTTGTGTTACTTCCTAGAGCAGCTCCCCCTGAGACTATGATGGATTCATTATGTTATTGAAGTAACAGGCTCCCCCTTTCTCTTTTCTTTCCATACTTTATTGTGGTTATTCATAGTGTCTGCACTTCTTTTTGATCCACAATTTTGTCTGCTTTGATTGGATTCCATCATCTATCTAGAGTTATTTAATGTATATGGCAGCTTACAGGTTTTTTCTTTGTGACCAAGCTTGTGGCATGAATAACATCTTATTTTACCTAGGTAAGGTTGAGTTGATGTATGGCATTTTGTTCCCCCTTTTGAACATAATTTACATTCAACATATTTATGTCCAAATTCATCGCATGAAAAATAGTAGCCATGGAAACGATTAGTGTACCTAGTGATAGACTGTCTTCTCCATTTGTTTGCTTGAGGTAGTATTTTCATTGGCTGCATCTTTAGTTAGTTGGACTGGATTTTCTTTGTCTTACAGTATGCCACAGTATGTCTAGGTTTGTGGCAGGAAAAACAAGTGATACCTCTCATAGGAGGAAAGAACCTCCTTTGATAGCTTCCGAATTTATTCAATTCATATTCAGGAGTTTATGAGCCTTTTGCAACTAATTGTTTCTTCATTTCGTTCTTTGTCATTTGAGGTTGTTGCTTGTTTCTGTTTGCTTCATTACCCATCAAGGTCTTGTTGGCTTCTAATTCTTTGGATCTCTTTTGGGTAGATTGAGTCTTTTTCTTTGTGATAATCTTGTGGCATGAATAACATCTTATTTTACCTAAGAAAGGTTGAGATGATGTATGGCATTTTGTTTCCCCCTTTTTTGTACAATTTACATTCAACATATTTATATCAAATTTATTGCATGAAAAAGCAGTATATGGAAATTATTTGTGTGCACACGAGTGATATATTGTCTTCTCATTTTGTTTGTTTGGGAGCAATATTTTCATTGCACCATCTTTAGTTGTTTCAGGTTTGGTTCTTTGTCTTATGTTGTAGCGATATGTCGGGTTTGTGGGGAAAAACAAGTGATACTTCTCATAGGAGGAATGAACCTCCTTTGAAAGCTTCTGTATTTATTCAATTCATATTCAAGAGTGTATGAGCCTTTTGCAGCTGACTGTTTCTTCATTTCTTTCTTTGTCATTTGAGGTTGCCGCTTTTTTCTGTTTGCTTCATTATCCATCAAGGTCTTGCTGGATTCTAATTCTTTGGATCTCTTTTGGGTTGCTTCCTCATATTTCTCAATGTCTACCTTTTATGAGTTTTCCATGGAGGTAATGTCATCCCCAAGTTGGTTACACAACCTTCTCCTTTCTTCTAGCAGTCTTCTAGCTGCAATAATCTTAGATTGCTGAGAGTTATCATTTTCTTTTATTACAACTTTCATGAAAGTGATATTCTTGTCATATTCAACCTTGGACTTACTATTTTCTCCTTCATAGCCTATCCCAGTATTTATAAGAGGACATATTTGAGAATTTAGTATTTTTTCCAACTGTTCAGAGCTTTTCATCCATGGAGTATTCATAGATAATTCCCTTTGGGCCTTTTCTAATTTCTTTCTTAGACATACTACTTCTTCTTCCAATTTCTCTTGCTCTTGATTTTTATCTTTTATTTGCTTTATCAGAATGTCTTCCACCTTATTAGCTTCTTCATGTTCTACTTTCAACTAAATGAGGTTTTCCGAACTTGATTCTTCCTTTACATATTTCAGGAGAATGTCTTTTTCTTTTTCTGCACTTGAGTTTAGGTTTTCCTATTTCCTCTAGGGCACTCATTAGCTCCCCCTCAATATCTACCTCACCTTCTTCCTCATCTTGTACAAGGAATCCCCCATGCCCTTCCTTGGCTATCAACACAAATTCAAAGGTTCCTTCTTCATTTGAGGATTCATCTAAGTTTTAGATGCACTGCTATCTTGTTGAGCATAAAATGATTTTCTATTGAATCTCTTCCCTTTCTTCCAGTTATTTATTTTGTGTTTCTCTATCTCTTGTGGCTGGTTCTCTGCTCTCTTATGGGGAAATTTTGAATAATAGTGCCCCACTCTTCCACACTTAAAGCACTTAAAAGGAATTTTACCTGTGTACTTACCCATGCATCTATCCAATCTTCTGATGAATTTGGCCTCTTCTTAATCTGAGCATGAGCATGTATCTTCCTTCTCTTTTGTGCGCTTGTCTACCTTAAAGGCTTCCTCCCTCACATTTGACTTTCCCTTTGGAAGTCTCATCTCATAAGCTGTCAATTTTCCAAGTAATTGGTTCATGGTAAATGTTTCCCAATTTGATGTTTCTTCTATGGTAGAAACCTTAGGGTTAAATATGGATGGTAAATATCTCGATATCTTTTGCACTATCACAGATTCCTTAATGGTTTCTCTTAGAGCTATCATGTTATTCACAACTTCCACAACCTTTATGAAGAAATTGGTTACATCTTCATCTTCATTCATTTTTAAATTTTCAAACTGAGTTATATAGGCTTGCAGTTCTAAGTTATATAGGCTTGTCATTTGGCCATATTCACCTTTTTATCTCCCTCATGGATATTTTATAAGGTATCCCATATATATTTGGTAATATTAATGTGCATTACTTTGATAAATTATGACTCACAACGACCACTCAAGAGTGCATTCATTTTTTTTTCATTAACTATGAAATCTTGTTTGGCTTCTTTCTCTATGTCAGTATCCTTTGGTGCATATTTTAATTCTATTGCAATCCAGACTTCTAACCTAAGAGACATCAAATAGGCTTTCATTCTTATTTTCTAGAAGGTATAGTTTATGCCAGTAAACAATGGGGCTTTATTTGTTGAGCATCCTTCTAGGTTAGCCATTTTTGGGACCCAGGATCTTCTTCCAATTGTTAAACTAATATAGAAGGAACTGAATCTAATACCAATTGATGAACCTTTAGTTAAACTGAGAGGGGGTGTGAATCAGTTTAATACATTCATGGAAATTTAAAACTTTTTTCATGCAACTCATTTATACCTTCATTTCATAAGCAACTTAATACATAATGAATCACCAAACTTAATGTGTGTAGAGCAAGTAATTAAGCAGATTAAACATCACATCAACACATAATCGTCAAGCACATATACAACAGATATAAGTGGAAACCCATAAGGGAGAAAACCACATCTTATTATTGTTGTGATGAAAAGGCAAGCTCCAACTCCCTCTCACCACTAATTTTCTGTAGGCTTCAACCTACAAGAGGCTACTACCTCAAATTCTACAAACCAAAACTTGCAAAGAAGCTCCAACTCCCATCTATTCTCTACAGGCTACAGCCCACAGGAGGCTCCTACCTCAACTAGATCCAATTGGACTTCTATCAATCTACAACTTGAAATGGAAGCACCAACTCCCATGAATTTTTTTGCAGGCTACAACCCACAGGAGGCTCCTACCTCAACCAACTACAAATGAACATATATCAAGCTAAAACTTGATATGGAAGCACCAAATCCCTCACACTACAATGAAATAATATGTTGATTTACTTGGATATCATCTATGTTTTTCTCCTTCTTCAATGCTTCCCTTCCAGCCTTCAAATCTGCATCATATCAGGTCTGGATCTGCACAACATATCTATCTTATCTCTCTCATTCTTCCACTCTCTAACCTCTCTATGCATATTACAATAACATTATTATAGAGATCACTTCATGGATTTTTTCATTATATATGGGAATATGAAGTGAACATGCATGAATCTTGCCTTCCACCCACTCATTTCCTTACTCAACACATTCAGGATGTTACAAAAATATATACACTTGTTTCAGTATTAAATTGGAGTTTTACTTTTCCTTGGAGACTTGCCTTTTCATCATAAACAATATAAAACAAATAATACATTTAAAATTACATTCAAATATTTCATTCAGCCCTTTCAGCTTCTTAGATTTTCTGTGTTTTTGTCCTCTTCTACTTGTTGTCCCTTTGTCTTTTATGTTTTTGCAGTTATATTCCTACTGTGTTGCATGACCGCCTTTTTTCCCGACTCGACCCATGTTGTTGTACTATTATGCACGAGCTCCTAGTCCTTTGTTATGAATTTAGGTCTTTTATTTGTGACCTATGGGGTATGGCGCACATAAACTCACTTTTAAAATGCAGTGGAATTCAACTTCGAAGTTAAATACAACATACATACATTAGCGATCAAACAATGCTACTTTAAACGAGACTACACATAAACCCAAATCTCTTGTATACACGCAAAATTTTCTGCTGGAGGTTCCCACAATACCTTGAACAAATCACAACACATCGCATCTCGAAAAACTTACCAAAAAACCTTAACATCAAGCTTATCATTCCACCGATTCGAAGTTGTGCTGTAATCTCCATTGTAGATCTTCGCCAGATATAATGGTCTTACTATACCTCTTTGTCCTATCGCAATCGCTCGCTCGGAAGTTTAACTCTTATCCATAACGTTAAACCATATAATCTGCGATGTGCACTAGTGCGCAGTGCTGACATATGGCTCCTCCCTCATCAGATCACATCCTTCCATCCTTCCCGCATCGCATCGTAAACTAATTAACATACCTTGCAAATCCTTAGCATTGTTCGCTAACTTTTGTCATGTGCGAACTCGCGATTTTCCGTCTGCCATCCACCATTGATCTAAAAGCGCTCCCATATGATCTAACGGTCCTCACTGGTTTCTCTGTCGTTCCAACACATGTCTTCTCCACTTCACATCGCGAAAGACTTAACTTACCATGCAATGCCTTAACATTAAACTCTAAAAGTTGTGATTTGCGAAATCGCTCCCGGTGTGATTAGATCTCGTTGTTGGTCTTTGAAGGACTAGAAGGTCCACACTTGTTTTGCTGATCAAATTCACATCACTGGTTAAATAACTTACCATGCAAAATCTTAATGTTGTCTGCTAAATCCTGCGATATGCGAAGTCCTCACGGGTTTGTGAGATGATCCCTTCACTGCTACTTGCAAATCGGATTGGTCTTCTATTCTTCTAAGTCTTTGCTACCTTTGGTTGATTTTTCTACTTTCTACGACCACCGCTACTCTGCATCTCTGCTATCCTTCCTGAGCTTTAATTAGTTTTTAAAAGCGCTGATCTCTCCTAAGCTTGTTCTTTTGTTTGTTATTTACTCTGACTCGACCCGCTTGCTATTCATGACTCTACCCAACTGTTTTTCTAACTTTTCCACCTCTTTTTCTTATCTTCCTTTGTTTCCTTTGACTTTTTGCTGCCTTCTCTCTTTTGGTGCCTTTTTTGATGGTCTAATTCCACTTCTTGCCTCTTTTTTGCTACTTTGCCTCTCTTTTATGTTTTATTTACTGAATTATTCCCTGATCTACTTCTTTGCCTTATTGTTGTTGTTTATCTACTCCTTTTGCCTTAATGATGGTTTAGGTGCTACTCCTCTGTGCTCCTTTGCCATCAATGACAATATTTCCAACACGGTTATATTTTTCACCTTGTCCTGAGGATGAACCACATTAGTTGGTCCGAAACGTCGACCAAATCCCAACGATGTTATTAATATAAAAATACATTTAGCTACTTGAAACATCCAGGTAAAATTAAAATGCATTGGTCTGGGCCATTTATAGTTGCAGGAATCAAAGGTTCAAGAGTTTTCATACATGCATAACAATATGGTATTATTTAGCTTGGTCAGGTGAATGGAATTCACGTGAAACCCTAATCTTCCCCTTAATTGATACATTTTAGTTTATTTCTGTCCGTGAGCATATATTAGGTATTATGATAGGAATTAGTCAATGTTTTTAGTGGTATTATTTTACTTATGATTTCTTCCAAATTTTTGAAGTAGCATTGTATTTTTTGTTGTGTTATACCACAACTAATTGTGCTCGGGGAGGTATAGTGAATGTCACTTAATGGTTAATATAATTCTCTTAGTTACGTGTTCATTATGATGAGTCTTCCCTACTATAATGGCTGGATATGTTGTGTTGGAAATTTCTTTTTGTTTCCATCCACCATATTATCAGCTTTTAAGTCTGCCATGTCTAGTTCTTTGTCTATTGATATAACACTTTAGGATATGGTTCTATGTGAGAAATAAATTTTCCAAATCAAGGTTTAGTTTGGTCATTCCTTTCCTCACCTACCTTATTAAATGCCTAAATTGGAAATCAAATTTCAAATTTAATGGGATTTTTTTATAGCTATTATGATTCATCTCCTTTTCATTCATTTATTTTTAAGTAATGGTTAAGTTTATACCGAAGCATTTAAGTTTGAGCCTTTGGTATCCACTTTATTTTATTTTCCACATATTACCTATGTTTATTTTCACAATAATTTTAGTATGGATCATGCTCTCAAAGTTACTATCCCTCATAATTTTTTTGAACCTCAAGTCGAGCTTCTTAATGACTTGCAAGGAAAATATGAGAAATGAATTCTCATCAACATTTATTTCACTGATGATGACTTTTTTTTGGATTTGAGAAAAAAACTGTATACGGATTTCAACCCATTGATATTAGGTGAATTTGTTCTAGAAGTAAATCCCTCATTCAAGTTATTGAAGAATATACCCTCCCTATTTTTTGGGAATTGTCAGTGTTCGAAACTACTGGAGAGGTTGGAAATTGCAATAAGTTTTTAATCAACAAAATTCACCATGGGTCATTATGGCTAGATAAGGACTATCCTATCAATGTTCATGATGTCAATAAATTGATAGGGTTATCTATGGAGGGATAAGACTTTCCACCACATTTCACGGAGAATCCAAGCACAACAAGAAAATGGTCTCCACCAATCTATATGCTAAATATGGGACTAAGCATAAAAAAGGTGGACAAGCCATAAACCTCATCAACAATGAATAAATCAATTTTTCCTTCCATATTATCGTAGGTAAAATCACCTACCATTACAAAGAAGGTGAGTGCATGCTTGTTGTCATCTATGTCATTGATTTTTATGCACAAGGTATACAATTGAATTGGTGCAAATACCATCTAGATGATTTTTTTCTAGCACACAAAGATGTGTATAAAAAGGGGGGTTATTTTATCTATGTGTACCTAATTATTTCCTTAACTATGATGAGATGGCATGCCCCTGATGGTCATGCTCTACATGCACCTTTAGATAGATAGGACCTAGTTCGTGCTTTCAACCCCTGGAAAACATGTTCTGATGCACCTAACATTGGTTTCAATGGCAATGCATTTTCTACTTGCTATAAAAAAATTGTCACTACATAGATCATGAGAGTTCCATAATCCCTTCCTAATAAGCATGCCTATCAAATTTTTCTTTGAATTAATCACCACTCTTTAGTGAATTTAATGTTCTTAAATTTTTGACATAAATTATCGACGAAAGTTGGTAAAATTATGAAGTGCAAGTGCACTATATATGCTAGAAGCCCCAAGTTATTAATGTGATGGTTATATTTATAGATATTTCTTCTAAGTATGTTTTTATTCCTATGTATTTAATGAAATTTATGGATTAAATCACAAGTAAATTCTAAAAAAAAAATCAACTTTGCAAAGATCAATTAAATTCTATAGATCAACTAAGTTTGTTGTTTTAAGTTGAAACAAATCCAAAGAAGCCTTAACTAATTTATCTATTAGTATCTAATAATTTTGACAATATAACATAAGAAAATGTAATCAAATTCTAAGAATAAAAGGAACTTTCATGTTTTGATGTTTTTAGAAATGAAATGTTATGTAAATGAGAGTGAGAAAAGAAATGAATAAGTCACTATGGTTCCAGCCAGAAATCACTATAAAACTAGAAATAATTCTCATTCTTGTACCAAAAAGTAAATCATCAAGTCACCATTTCTTGAAAGGAACTCAATGAAACTAGAAATGAAATATTTCAATGTTCTTGAAAATAAATCACATAGGAAAAAATAATCTACAATAAACCATTATTGCATGGAAAGAAAACTAAGATTACTTATGCATTGAAAAAAATAAAAAAGGAAAATGAATCTACGTAAAATGACAAAAACAAACCATCTAAGAGTCTATTCTAAGTAACAAAAGGGAGTTTTGGAAATGACTACAACATTTAACACAGTAAAATCATAAATTGAAACTACGTCAAATGATAAAGAGAGAACTATGAAAAACATCTAAATGCAAAACATAAACAAAATAGAACCTTCTCTATTGCAGGGACCCTCCAAAAAAAATGGTTTAAAATCTAATCCAACACTATATGTGCATCAATTCTCCAAACTACTTCTTCATTCAAGCAAATAATGAAACAAAGTTTTTATTAATTCACAGTTGTATCATTAGTTGCACTGTAAATACATTTACTGGTACAATATTTATAAAAGCCTATTCATTAACTATTTTGAGGCTTTTATTCCTATTCAGACTAAAAAATTAAACCTGTAATAGAAAATAAGATCGATTTTCTTCACAATTTTCTATTTGGTAAAGAAAATTGTGAAGGGTGAGTGCTTAGGATTCTTCGCTCGCTTTTCCAACATTCAATTGACCATTGCTTTGAATGCGCATATGGGAAATTTCCTTCTTGATTTGGGTCATATGGATAGGAGGAAATACATGAGAGGATCATTATCCACTTGTCCACATACTTCACTGCTTAGTTGGCACCTTAGAACACAACGAACCATGAAGGTGGCTACAAAAACATGGATCAACTGTAGAATTGTGTTAATTATGTAGCTAAACAAAAAATTTAATCTAATAATAAAGAAATTTTCAAAATATGAAAAATAGGTCATTAAAATACATTACCAAGTCAAAATTTATAGTTTGACACTTTTTTGAGCTGATGGTGACAACAAATAGAAGGAAAGATGAGCGAAAGGAAGTGTCAAAAATGAGGAAATCATGAGGCTCTACATTCCCCCACTAGGAGGTCATTGCATGCACTCGTGAAAAAAAAAAATTGATGGTCCTTGACATGTCACTACATTTGCCCTAAAAATTACGCTAAAGCATCCAATTTTAACTTATTTTCCTTTATTCTAATCACTACCATCCTTGGCTTTCTTATCTAGATTTTGCACTTCAATTTTATGACTTGTCTTTTAAGATCTTTATTATTTTTCTTTAATTATTTTATTTTCTTGTACCATAAGCCCAAATGCAAAAGGATATCATCATTTTTAGCTTTCTCAATATTGTTTTTCAACTTTAAGGCTTCATACCCCTATTTTATATGCATGTTTAGTATCTCTAGATCAAACATTTCTTGTCTTAAGGTGTTCTCAACTAGAGGTTCTTATGGACTATGAGGTTGAGATTCTTCCCTCTAATCTAAGACTGATTTCTGCCTTTTATCTCTTCTCTCCAGTGATTCAATGTAGTCATAAGTTTTCTAGTGCACATTATCAATTTTTGGGGTCTTTCGTCCTAGACTAGGAGTAGGTGAAATAAAAGTGGATGATGGAACCCTAGGTTCCTCTTCTAAATCAATAGATTATGTAGCTTTTCAAGATGGTTATTTTACATTTTGACTAATTCTATCACTTATTCTTACTGATCAAGGAGGGTTTAAATTTATCCCTTTTATTACTTATCTTGGACCCCTATATTTTTGTGGATGTATCCTTTTATTTTGTGTTGTCTTCCCTCTTCTTTATAGTTCGATTCTTAAGTTTCCATAAAAGTTCTGCAATGGGAACCTCATCTTCTGAATTTTCCTCAGATGGTTGTTGTTCACTTTCAACATGGTCTTCATTTTTTCTTTTCTCCCCATTTTTTCTTTGCTACTGTTCGGTTGTTCTTGGTTTCCCTTTTTCAAATGATTCTGAATTAGGAAATTTTCCCAAGTATCCCCTAAAATTTTGAGGTGAAATTCATTAAGAATTTTAATAAACCCACAATGATACATTGTGTTTTCTATCAACTGGATTCTCCTTTGAACATTTCCTCAAATTTTCCTTCATCTATTCAACAAGAAGTATGGAATATTTAACTCACTACATTCAATAAATTTCAACAACAATCTAACATAATAAGAGAACATGCATCTAAATATTCTCTCGTAGGTGACAAATTTTTGAATTATTAATACCAAATTCCTCCATTTTACTTTAATTGTTGTGATAGCTATTTTATTTTTAAATATGGTGGTATCCATAACTAGATTTTTTAGAAATACTTTCCATTATTCACCTTTGATTCCTCTATTTTTGAACCACCTCTCTCCAGTTCTTGAAAGTCTCATGGCTTCAGCATTGAAAGACACTTTTATTTCAAATTTGACATCTCCGATTTCGACTTCCATTCCATCGAAAGCTCTGGAAAATTACTTAGTTACGTCTTTATTAAAACCTTCGAACTTCTCCATGAAACTAATCCACTGTGCTTTATGTAGAACCTCTTTTACCTATGGGTAACCTTCCATGAAATTCCTTCCTTCTAGTTCTATCCTTACTATTACTCCAATGGTTTAAGAAGTTTTTCCTTAAGACTTCCTATTTGACAAGGTATGAGGGTTTTCGTTGATGGTATGAATGAGATATTTGGAATAAATGAGAGTGTGAGTGAGTAAGGCTTCAGGATTAATTATAATGTGAGTGAGGTCAAGAAGAACTGAACGTTAGAGTATGAGTTGGTTGATTTCAATAATGAAATCAGGATTTGATGTTCGAGTGATCATGTAATGATGAGAGGTTAAAAGGCGAAGTCTTAGATTTGATTTGATGTTAAAATATCATCTCTTATTAATAATGTTTTTGAATTGATGGTATATAATTCCCATATAATTGATATGCCAATGTTTAAATACTTATTATTAAATAAAATATTTGCATTTGCATACCTTGAATTGTTGTTGCTAAGCCTTAATTGTTTATCCTTGTATTGTCTTCGAGTTCTCTTCAGTGAATTATTTAGTTGCTTCAGTCAAAAAGGTCTTGTCACATATTAGCTGCAGAAATCCATCAGAGCTGCAGAATCTCAGTAATTTTGTAGCTAACTTTATTATTTGAAAACTAAAAGGGATGCAAAGAGAATGGGATTTTAGAACAGGAATAATGAAAATTTAAGGTGCCAAAATTTTTGGTTTTCACCTTATATTTTGTGTATAAGCATGCCAACAATGGTTGGTTTTCATGCTTATACATTCATTCTAAATATATATAATTTTTTCTTTTTCGTCTCTTTTTTTTTAAAGTAATAAAATAGAAGAAGGCTTCTAAGTCACAGAAGAAGAAAGATTCTTCTTAGCCAACTTTATTTCATATTTGTCTTGAAAAATCATAACAAATTATTCCTTTGTCAATGGATTGTGATATACCTTTAGTCGATGTCCATTTACAAGAAGAGGAAATATTTCTTCATTAATGGTTCTAATCTTGGCTGCTCCATTATCGAAGACTCTCTCAATCTCATAAGGCCCAAGTGAGTGAGTTTGAAATTTTCCTTGAAAATCCTTGAACTTTGAATCAAAGGGTAGTGTCCAATCACCTACTTGAAATCTTCTTTCTTTAATATACTTATCATGCCATCTCGATCTTTGTCGCTAAACTAGGATGGTATTCTGAATAGCATCTTCTCTTATTTCATCAAGCTCATTGAGTTGTTCCATTCAATTCTTTTGTGATTCTGATATGTCAAGTCCCAATTTAACTGTTGTCTTTAAAGTTTTTATTTGGAACTCAATTGTATATAGGACTTGCTTCCCATAAATAAGTTCATAGTGAGTTTGTGATATAGTGCTTCTCCATGTAGTTCGGTAGGCCCATAAAGCTACTCGTAGCTTTTCTGCTAGTCCTTTCTATGAAAATGTATAGTCTTGGTAAGGATTGCTTCAATGACTTTGTTAGTAGATTCTACTTTTCCATTTTCTTGTGGATGATATGGAGTAGACTTTCTATGCTTTATTTTTTATTGTTTTACTATCTTCTGCACCATCTTCGATGTGAACTAAGTACCCTGATTTGTCATAATTTCCCTTGGGACACCAAAATGAGTAAAAATATCCTTAAAAAGAAATGAAACTACAACATTTTCAGTAGCAAAATAAAGTGCTTTATCTTCTACCCATTTAGTGAAATAATCAGTGCATACAAGAATATACCTCTTTTGTCTTGATGGTGGATTGATTATTCCGACAAAATCTAAAGCCCATTTTTCAAAAGGTTCAATAAGTACCTAGGGTTGTATGGGAATTTCATCTAAAGGAACATGTTTCCCCTTTATTTTACAACTATCACATCGCTTAACATATTCTTTCGTATCCTTCAAAAGGGAAGGTCAATAATATCGCAAGAGAAGGAATTTGTAAGCAGTTCTTTTGTCAACAAAGTGTCCTCCACATGGTTCATCATGACATGCTTTTAGTATCTCAAGTATTTTTTCATCTCTCACACATATTCAGATGATGAGATCTTGAACTATCATGTACAAATCTTCATTTATACATGAATAATATGCACTCCTTTTAATTATATTTCTCTTTTCTCTAGGAATAAAATATGATGGTAACTTCCCCGTGGTCAAATAGTTGGCAATATCTGCAAACCATGGAGATTTAGTAGATATTTCAAAAAAATATTCATCAGGAAAACTATATTCTACAGGTATATTGTTATTATCGTTTTGAATTCTATATAAAATTTGAACAACTGTGTTTTTTTTTGCAAGTCCATCTAGAATGGTGATATTGAATTATTGCAATAATAATAACCATATTGTGACTCCACCATTAGTAATTGATTTATTAATTAAATATCTAATTGCATAATGATCTCTATGAATGAAATTTTCATAGCCAGTGATTTAATGAATGGATTTGTTAATGGCATGGACAATGACTAAAAACTACTTTTCAGTAACGATATAATTTAACTTTGTAGGAGTCAAATTTTTTACTTGCATAGTAATTGGCATAAGGAGTCAAGTATTTTTGTCCCAATACTTCTCCCATAGTTGTATATTAAGCATCGGTTGAAATATGGAAAGGAGATTTCAACTTTGGTCCTCTAAAGATGGGTGCTTCAAAAATCTTTTCTTTCAAAGTTTAAAAGGACTTTTGACAATAAGATTCCAACTGAATTCACAATATTTTGTGAGCAATTTGAAGAGTGGAAATGAAATTTTTGTAATGTTTTATATAAATCTTCTATAGTATCCGGTGAAACCAAGAAAACTCCTAACATCTCTTTGATAAGTTGGAACTGCTAATTTGGAAATAAATTCTACTTCAGATGAGTCCACCTCAATTCCATTTCTTGAAATATGGTGTCCTAAAACAATCCCCTTAGTAAAAATCATAAAACATATTTTATGAGTTAATGAGATATTTTCTTCCTTACATCTTATGAGAATTTTTTCTAAATTTTCAAGAGCTTCTTCAAAATAATTTCCAGAGACTATAAAATAATCCATATACACTTCCACATAGTCAAGAATTAGATCAAAGAAAATACCCAATACTACTCTTTGGAATGTTGTTTGTGCATTGCATAATCTAAAAACAAGTACTTGAAAAGCATAGGTTCTCCATGTACAAGTAAAATTGGTTTTTTCTTGATCTTTTGGTGCTACCTAAATCTGATTATATCCACTAAAACCATCCAAAAATGAAAAATATTACCTCCCTGCTAATGTATCTAAAAATTGATGTATGAAAGGAAGTGGAAAATTATCTTTCAAAGTAGCTTTATTCAACTCCCTATAATCAATATGTACTCTCCATTTTCCATTCTTTTTACGAACAATTGCTAAAGGTGAAACCCATTGACTCTCTAATATTGGATAAATAAAATTGATATTTAATAGTTTTTGTAGTTGTTCCTTAACAATTTCCATTAAGTTTGGATTCAATATTCTCTGAGGCTGTTAGATTGGTCTTGAATTTTCTTCAATTTCTATGTGATGCATGCAATTTTTAGGATTAGTTCCTTTCATGTTAGTGTATTCCCATGCATATGTAGAAGGGTGTTTTTGTAATGTTTCCATCAATTTATTCTTTTGAAATTCTTCGAGATTTTTATTTATATATAAAAATTTTCCTCGAAAAATTTCTATTCAAGAGTTTCCAAATTCTTCCATAGAATATAAATCCATTTGTCAAGATGATAGATATTCAATATCGCATTGCTCCTTAAAACATTTACTGCTCTCACATTGTGAAGATAATTCATTATTTTCTATTGAATTTTAAATTTGACCTTCTTCACTAATTTGTGAGATAGTAAAAATAGGTTGTATATCATCATCATCCATCCATTATTATTTTTCTACAGCCATCATTGTTTTTTCATGTGGATATAATGTGAATTTCTCCATTGAACTTCCATAAGAGATAAACATAGCACCAGATCTACAACTGATAAAAGCATCAACTGTATCAAACCAAGGTCTTCCTAACATTAATGGATTATCTCCTAAGTTATTATTTGGTGTTAATATCATAAAATCATCTCAATATTCCTAAGAACCTAAGGGTACATAAATGTATTATAATACACCATCAGGTTTAATTAATTACAAACCTATCTTCTAGTTGTAACAATGTTGGTGTATATTGAATATTTGGAAGCCTTAGATGATCCATGGTTTGTTTACTCATAATGTTTAAGGATGCTCCTATGTCGATTAATGTGTTTGGAATTTCGACACCATCGATATGTGTTTTCAAAATGGGACTTCCTGGATCTAAATATTTATGTATTGTTGTTTTTCCCATTGTGATGTCTGCAACCCCAACTAACTGTATTCTTTTGACTTCTTTCCTTTTTCTTCTCAGTTTATTTATACTTAACTACCTTATTGTCTTTGCAAGGATTGTAATTTATTTGATAGCTTGTAGCAAAGTGATTTTTATCTAAACATTCTTCAGCTCATCTAACATATCATAATCAGGCATCATGATTTGTTTTTCCACACCTTTATCAATTTGTAATCTTTCAGGAAAAGGTGGTTTTGAGACAGATATTGAAGCTTCTTCTACAATGTGATTTGAGTATATTGGGGTATCATTTGTAAGTGTGGTTTGTTTTTTAAGATTTTATTTCTAATGAAGAGATGTCTGTTCTTCAGAATAGCTATTTTTAGTTTGAGGATTTTCATTTTGATGAAGAGATATCTCTTCATCAGAATGATCACCACCTATTTTTTTTTTTATTAACAATAGATGGTATTTTATTTTCTAATATTCTACTAGATCTAAGTAGGAAATTATTAAGATCTAATGGACTATCATTTAAGTCTGAAAATTTTGTCCCTCCATGTTGTAAACAGGTTGGGAAATTTTATTGTTTAGGTTTGGAAGTGGTTGAGAAGGTATTTGATTTGGTCATTCTGGAAATGGTAATGATAGTGGTGGATTTTAAGTCTAAAACTGAGGTTGAGGTTGTTGACTATACTGAGAAAAATGTTGTGGTGGGAAGTTCAGATAAGATTGTGGACATTGGTGATATTCATAATATGTACCATAAGGATTTTTCCATCGTTGTGTCCAAGTTTGGCATTGATACCAAGGCTTCCATGGTATTGGTGTAGTGCAGTTATTATGTTTGGGTTGAGTATACATTTGAGTGTTGAATCCTTGAGTTTTTGATCCTTGCCATGGTTTTATAGAAACAAAACAAACATGATATACTTGGTTTTACCATTTCCTCTTGGTAAACAACTTTAAGACCTGGAATTGAAGGAAATGTTTTTGTATCATGATTTTCTGTACATATAACACAAGTTTCTACACTTTTTAAGTCAAGAGGGCATTCTCTCCAATCATTTGTCTTTCTGAATGTTGGGAAAAATACTGCGAGGGGGGGGTGGCGGTGAATAAGTATTTAGAGCTGACTGAAATTTTTTTACTTTTTCTTTCTCTTAAAACCATACGCTACTTTACTGAACCCAACTCGCATATACACGCGGATATCCTTAAGAAAACTTGCGTATGTCTAGAGATCTTATTATGCATTTAATTTTTTACTTATATCATTGCATCATTCATTCATCAGATGTTTAGTAAACAGTAAGCATGTGTAGTAATAACAGAATAAACCATCACACATAAGAAACACACATGAACACCAGTATTTAAGGTGGAAACCCAATTCGGGAGAAAAGCACCACTGCCGTCGTATCTATCTTCAATATTTATTATAAAGAAAACGTCTTACAACCATGTACTGGCGCAAAATCATACTAGCACACAGACACCCACCTGCAGAAGGCTACAACCTTCTCTCATTTACTAGCCTCTCTTGGAAGGGAGCTACAACCCCCTGCTCTCGTTTACCAGCCTCTCCTGGAAGGGAGCTACTACCCCATGCTCTCGTTTACCAGCCTCTCCTGGAAGGGAGCTACTACCCCCTGCTCTCGTTTACACCAAATTCTCTCCCGGAAGGGTTGAACTCATACCGAAGGCTTAGACCCCGCACTATCAGACCATGTTTCATCAATTTTCACATTGGATCCAACAGCTTCCAGATAACACACCTTGTACGCCTCTTTTCATCAGATTTTCAGACTGGACCCACTCCACACATTTAAGCTCAAAGAACATACATCAAACCGAAACTTATAACCCCATCAATTCATTCATCAATCATCAACCAATCAACCAACAACTTGATCTTAATCAACATAATCGCTGAAGATAATCAACATTCAAAAGAATCAGATTTGTAATGTATCATTGATAGATAAAGAAGGAAACGTAAAAATAGACGACATTTCCATTCTACTTACTTCAAAGAAAACTCGGGATTCCATACGCGCTTACTTCACCGAACCCGTATATACGCGCTTTCATAAAAGAAAAAAAAAACTCGCGTATACTTCCGCACATATTAAATTTGTAATCGATTCACATTCATATGAGCTTGCTGGGTTTAACCTGCGTGCAAACAAACTTGCGTATACTTCTGCACATATTTCAGAACTGATCTCACATTCCATATGTGCTTTTGTTGAAGCCAACCTGCATATGCACACGCTTTTTATGAAGCGAACCTACGTATAGATATTCAAACTTTGTAGGGCTGTGCAAATCTTTAGAACCGATAAATAGCTTAGATCTTACTCTTCACTTCAGAAATTATTTGCCTCATCTCAGATCTAAACATTCCATAAAAAGATCTTGAAAATACATATTCATTTTAGATCTAGAGATCCTTCATCATTTTCTTCAGAGGTGCATTATTAATTCAGATCAATCAATAAACTGTTACCCTTCCATGCAGATATACTTCAAAGTGAAATATTCATTAAAACCCAGACTCATGCACACATTGCACTATTATTCTCCTCTCCTTATATAGGTTTAGCCTTTATCAATACCATGAGTCAAAACCACTCAACCTCCGATGGTATTCCTGGACGGGATCAAATAGAATCCAAAGACTCAATAAGTATGGGCCAAAACCAGAGGTAATACCCCTGTATTCCCTGACGATAAGGCAGGTGCCACGCTACTCTTTGGTACGTTCTTTTCCTCCGCGTACATACGCTACTTAGCCTTTACAAACCCGTATTCTTTGTATAGACATACCATTTTTATCATTATTCTGCACCATCGAATTTACACCTACCCCGAGTCAAAGCCTGAGAATTTATTTACATCATTAATAAATTCATCAAGTTAGTTTCCATCAAGGACAACTTTATCATGTATGTTGCCATCAACTTTATCAAGTAGGTTGCCATCAAGGACAACACTCTGCATCATATTGCCAACAATCTCCCCCTTTGGACTTGATGGCAACCATGATGGTGTTTGATCACCACAACAGATAGATACATTGATTATAACCATTATTCAAACACCATGATACTCTCCCCCTTTGACATCAAGGGCAAAGGGCGGATCAAAACCAAAACAAGGTTTTTCTTTTCTTGTAGAAAGAAGAGCTCTGTAGATCTGATGTGCATTGAAGTTACCATGCTCCCCCTGAGTTCATGCTGAATCTTCAAATATATTTTTCACTGAAGTGACATGACTCTATGACCTTTCCTATCACCAAGGACTCATACTTACATCAATGATCCAACCAAGTGGATTTACATATGTGATTTAGGTACCCAACCAAGTGGGTTTACACATTTTGACTCAACTACCCAACCGAGTGGGTTTACAAATTTGATCAAGTCCTTACATGATTGAATGTTACAATTTTACATCATAGGTCTCAACATGACCTTTTCATCAAATTACAAATATGACTTTTTATGACCAGCATCAAAAAGACATCAAGAGAGAGATCATATTTCAGAATCATCATAATGCATCCTTTCCACATGACCAATGCTCCCCCTTAGCTTGTGCATTCTGATCACTTTCAATCAGAAAATCATCAAGGCATCTTCATCAAATATCAGAGAATGAAACAGAAATATGAGAGCTGGAACATCACCAGAGATACCCAACAACACCACAGCTGTGTTGAATAATGCTGACCGAAGAAAAAAATTGTCAGCAACCACCCATACGAAGATATCTGTGTATACACTCACGTATATACGTGACTGTCCTTTAGTAAATACGTGTATCCAATTAAATAATTTGATTTTAAGTAGATCTGATCTTCTGCATGGCAGAGACTACTCCCAGCTTCTGTCTGAGATATTCGAATGCTTTCCTGGAATATATGAGAGAAGATAGATAGGAAAATGTAGCTGAGTTTTCAAGTGTCATCCAACAGTTGTAGCATAAGCACATTAGTAACCAAGCCTTCAGGCTCTTTGCAGCATCAACATATTCTTCCCAAGAGGAATTATCATTCCAGAACAATCTTCTTCAATAGACAATATGTGTCAAGCAATCATCCAAGATCTTCATGATTTATATTTATTTCATAATCATGATGTAACAAGTGTAGGAATTATGTATAAAAGGTCTCAGTCATCAGCAAAAAACTCTGCATGATCTATCCTTATCTCTGAATCATAATAATTCCATCTCATCCATGTGTGAAAACAAAAGATACTCTTCAGCAAAAAGTAATCAGAGCTCATCCATAATCTCATCATAAGAAACCATGTATCATGTCATCATCATTTGAGCATGAGTATTAAGAGAACTAAGGAATAAGAAGATACAATGCCAACAATGCAATACTCTCAGCAAGGCTAATGCTCCCCCTCAAACTGTGCTCCTGTTCTTGAACTGACTCACTGTTTTCTTATCAGAAAATAATACGCTTCTGTCTCGAGTGAAACTCGTGTGTATACGCGGCTTTAGTTCATGAAACCCGCGTATAGAAAGTGAAATACAGAAAAATTTTACTCCTTCATCTCCCCCTGAACTTATGCCACCTGTACCTATCTTCTTCACATCAGATGCACAGTCAGAAATAAACATAACCAGAATTACCAAACCAACCATGGGAATCACCATATATTGCTCCCCCTGTGATGATACATTACTAATACCTCTAATGTATCTCACATCACTCCTGCAGTCATTATGAGAAGTAAGCTTTAGAAGCGGATGACTGTAGTAGGGTCAATATTCCCTACGTTTCTGACCGGTCCTCCTTTTTCCAGTTTTTCTTGAAATTTCTTATTGTGTGCTGAAAATTATCCAATTTCTCAAATCTGTTCATCCTGCATTATTTTTCTACATGTCCATACTTATTACAAGCATAACATCTTGCGTGACCAAAAAATTAAGCATAGGGATCATAATGTGTTTTTCTATTCTTTCTTCTATTGTAATCAGCTGCTTTATGACCATACTTGCTGCATGAAAAACAATATCTCTTAAAGAAACCTGAGTACCTTTTTGTGTAGAATATTTTTTTTTGTGACTGAAACAATCTGCTTCTGCAATTGGCTGCAACATGCCCATAATTATGACATTTAAAGCATTCAACATTATTGATCAAAGGAGGGAATGATTTCTTTTGAGAGCTCATGATTGTCGGTTGACCTTCTATTTCTTTCAACACTTCAGGTTTTGCATTGATATCCTTTGAATCTTTAGTACTTCCTTGTGAACCAGATTCTCCTTTAACAATTTCATGAAAACCAAGGCCAAATTTAACAGAAGGAGACCTTTGAATACTAAGAATATTGTCCAGAATCTTAGTACTATCTTGAAACCTCAAGATTTTATCTTTTTCTTCTAATTTACCTTTCAAAATATTTACCTCAACCTCTAATCTTTGGCATTGCTTCTTCATACTATCTTCAACCCTTCTTCCTTATTCTACTTGATCATTCAATTTTAGAATCTCTTCTTTCAACCCATTTTCTTATTCTTCAAATGTTTGTAGAAGTTCTTCATTCTTCTTATTTGATTTTTCCAGATATTCTTTGAGGGAGATGGAGAAAACCACCGCTGCCGTCGTATTTTTCTTCAATATTTATTATAAAGAAAACTTCTTACAACCATGTACTGGCGCAGATTCATACCAGCACGCAGGCACCCACCTACAGAAGGCTACAACCTTCTCTCGTTTACCAGCCTCTCTTGGAAGGGAGCTACAACCCCCTGCTCTCGTTTACCAGCCTCTCCTGGAAGGGAGCTACTACCCCCTGCTCTCGTTTACCAGCCTCTCCTGGAAGGGAGCTACTACCCTTGCTCTCGTTTACCAGCCTCTCTTGGAAGGGAGCTACGACCCCCTTACTGAAGGCTTAGAACCTCAGCACCATTCCAGACCACGTTTCATCAATTTTCATACTGGATCCAATAGCTTCCACACAACATTCCTTGTAGGCCACTTTTCATCAGATTTTCAGACTGGACCCACTCCACACATTTAAGCTCAACATACATCAAACTGAAATTTATAACCCCATCAATTCATTCATTGAATCATTAACCAATCAACCAAAAACTTGATCTTTAATCAACATAATCAACATTCAAACAACCCAGATCTGTGTGAATACATCATTGACAGATAGCAGTGAAACAAAAAAACAGATCAGACATTTCATTCTACTTACTTCAGCAAAACCCTGGATTCCATACGTGATTTTATTTCACTGAACCTGCGTATATACTTTCTTTCATAGAAAAAACCTGCGTATACTTCTGCACATATTTCAGAACTGATCTCACATTCCATACGCGCTTTTGCTAAAGCCAACCTGTGTATGCACGCACTTTTTTTGAAGCGAACCTGCGTGTAGATCTTCAAACTTTGTAGGGCTGTGCAACTCTTTAGAATAGATAAATAGCTCAGATCTTACTCTTCACTTCAGAAATTATTCACCTCATCTCAGATCTAAACATTCCAGAAACATATTTTGAAAATACATAGTAATTTTAGATCTAGAGATCCTTCATCATTTTCTTCAGAGGTGCATTATTAATTTAGATCAATCAATAAACTGTTACCCTTCCATGCAGATATACTTCAAAGTGAATTATTCATTAAAACCCAGACTTATGCACACATTGAACTATTATTCTCTTCTCCTTATATAGGTTTAGCCTTTATCAATACCATGAGTCAAAACCACTCAACCTCTGATGGTATTCTTGGATGGGATCAAATAGATAATCCAGCGCTCAATACTATGGGCCAAAACCATGGTAATACCCCTTGGTATTCTAATATTGGAGCGCAAGTAGGCATACGCTACTTGGCACGTTATTTTCCGCGTACATACGCTACTTAGCCTTTACAAACCCGCGTATTCTTTGTGACATACCATTTTTATCATTATTCTGGCACTTACTGGAATTTATTTCTCTGTTACTCCTGAGCTGCTCTGTAGATACATTAGATTTACATCATTAATAAACTCATCAAGTCAGTTTCCATCAAGGAAAACTTTATCAAGTATGTTGCCATCAACTTTATCAAGTAGGTTGCCATCAAGGACAACACTCTGCATCATATTGCCAACACTGAACTTAGGACGAAAGATAGATAAGGCATAAATTTCAAGTCCTTCATGCTTTTTAATTTCAATATGTCTATTTTTTCACTAAGACTCCATAAAATGTCTGTTTTAAATTCATCAAGAAAATTTTCTATTTCGGCCCTACTTACTCTTCCAGTTGCATATTTATTAATTATAGGGATAACACGGTCTCTTGAATTATTTACAACTCTTGACTTAACTCGTTAAATATGTATGCATAATTTAGAAATTTCAGGTAATGATAATAGAGAAATATCTCATTTTCCCATCATGTTATAAATATCTGCTTTTCTATTAAATTTTAAATTTGATCTTCTTCACTGATTTGTGAGATAGTAAAATTATGTTTTATATCATCATCATCCATCCATTCTTCATTTTTACCTCCATCATTATTTTTGCAGGTGGATATAATGTGAATTTCTTCGTTGAACTTCCATTAGAGATAAACATATCACTAGATCCACAACTGATAAAAGCATTAGTTGTATCTAACCAAGGTCTTCCTAAAATTAATGGATTTCCTCCTAAGTTATTCTTGGGTGTTAAGATCATAAAATCATTTGGATATTACCAATAATCTAAGGATACATAAATTTATTATAATACGCCATCAGGTTTAATTACAAATCTATCTGCTAGTTGTAACAATGTTGGTGCATATTGAAGATTTGGAAGCCTTAGCTAATCCATGGTTTGTTTACTCATAATGTTTATTGTTTCTCATAATTCGATTAATGTGTTTGGAATTTCAACACCATTGATATGTGTTTTCACAATGGGACTTCCTGGATCTAAATATTTATGTATTTTTCTTTTTCCCATTTGATGTTTACAATTTTCCCAACTAACTATATTATTTTGACTTCTTTTATTTTTCTTCTCGATTTACTTATACTTAACTCCCTTGTTGTCTTTGCAAAGATTGAAAATTCTTTGATATCTTGTAGCAAATGTATTTTTATCTAAACATTTTTCAGATCATCTAACATATCATAATCAGGCATCATGACTTGTTTTTCCAACCCCTTTATCAATTTGTAATCTTTCAGGGAAAGGTGTTCTTGAGACAGATATTTCTACAATGGGATTTGAGTTTATTGGAGTATCATGTGTAACTGTGGTTTGTTTTTGAATATTTTCTTTCTAATGAAGAGATGTCTCTTCTTTAGAATAGCGATTTTTATTTTGAGGATTTTCATTTTTATCAAGAGATATCTATTCATCAAAATGATCATACCTTTCTTTTTCCTGATTAACAACAGATGGTATTTTCTTTTCTAATATTCTACCACATGTAAGTTATAAATTATTAAGATCTAATGTATTTATCATATCAGTTTGAAAATTGTGTCCCTCCATGTTGTAAACATGATGGGAATTTTTATTGTTAAGGTTTCGAAGTGGATGAGCAGGCATTTGATTTTTTCATTTTGGAAATGGTAATGATAGTAGTGGATTTTAAGTTTGAAACTGAGGTTGAGGATGTTGACTAGATAGAGAAAAATTGTGGTGGGAAGTTCAGATAATATTGTGGATATTGCTGATATTGAGAATACCTACCATAACGATTTTTCCATCGGTGTGTCCAAGGTTGGGATTGAGAGCAAGGCTTCCATGGCATTGGTGCAGTCCAGTTATTCTATGGGGGTTGAGTATACATTTGAGTGTTGAATCCTTGAGTTTCTGATCCTTTCCATCGTATTCTACTAACAAAACAAACAGGATATAATTTGTTTGGAGCCATTTCCTCTTGGTAAACAAATTTAAGACCTGAAATTGAATGAAATTTTTTTGTATCATGATTTTATGTACATATAACACAAGATTCTACACTTTTTAAATCAAGAGGGAATTCTCTCAAAGAATTCATTTTTCTACACTTAGGACAAAAGATGGATAAGTCATCACTTTCAAATCTTTGCTTGTTTTGTAATTTCAAAGTCTATTTTTTCACTAAGACTCCCTAATATGTCTGTTTTAAATTCATTAAGAAAATTTCCTGTTTCAGCCCTAATTACTATTCTAGTTGTGGATTTATTAATTAAAGAGATAACAGGGTTGCTTGAATTCTTTCCAACTCTTGAATTAACTCTTGAAATATGTATGCATAATTCAGAAATTCCACGTAATGATAATAGAGAAATATATCCTTTTCCCATCATATTAAAATATATCCTTTTCTATTGAATTTTAAATTTGATCTTCATCACTGATTTGTGAGATAGTAAAAATAGGTCGTATATCATCATCTTCCATCCATTCTTCATTATCTACCTCCATCATTGTTTTTGCAGGTGGATATAATCTGAATTTCATCGTTGAACTTCCATCATAGATAAACATATCACCAGATCTACAACTGATAAAAGCATCAGTTGTATCTAACCAAGGTCTTCTTAAAATTGAGGGATTTACTCCTAAGTTATTCTTGGGTGTTAAGATCATAAAATCATTTGGATATTCCATAGAATCTAAGGATACATAAATGTATTATAATACACCATCATGTTTAATTAAAAACCTATCTACTAGTTGTAACAATGTTGGTGTATATTGAAAATTTGGAAGCCTTAGTTGATCCATGGTTTGTTTACTCATAATGTTTAAGGCTACTCCTAAGTCGATCAATCTGTTTGGAATTTCAACACCATTGATATGTGTTTTCACAATGGGAAATCCTAGATCTAGATATTTATGTATTGTTGTTTTTCCCATCGTGATGTCTGCAATTTTCCCAACTAATTGTATCATTTTGACTTCTTTTCTTTTTATTCTCGGTTTCTTTATACTTAAATCCTTTATTGTCTTTGCAAGGATTGGAATTTCTTTGATAGCTTGTAGCAAAGGTATTTTTATCTTAAAATTCTTCAGCTCATCTAACATCTCATAATCAGGAATTATGATTTGTTTTTCCACCCATTTATCAATTTGTAATCTTTCAGGGAAAGGTGGTTTTGAGACAGATATTAAAGCTTGTTCAACAATGGGATTTGAGTTTATTGGAGTATCATGTGTAAGAATGGTTTGTTTTTTAATATTTTATTCTAATGAATAGATTTATCTTCTTCAAAATAACTATTTTTATTTTAAGGATTTTCATTTTGATGAAGAGATATCTCTTCATCAATATGATCATCCCTTGCTTTTTCCTGAATAACAACAGATGGTATTTTATTTTCTAATATTCTACTAGATCTAAGTTGGGAATTATTAATATCTAATGGAGTTATCACATAAGTCTGAAAATTTTGTCCCTCCATGTTGTAAACAGGCTGGGAATTTTTATTGTTTGGGTTTGGAAGTGGTTGAGTAGGTATTTGATTTGGTCATTGTGGAAATGGTAATGATAGTGGTGGATTTTAAGTTTGAAATTGAGGTTGAGGTTGTTGAATAGACTGAGAAACATGTTGTGGTGGGAAGTTCGGATAAGATTGTGAATATTAGTGATATCGGGAATATATACCATAAGGATTTTTCCATTGAGGTGCCCAAGGTCAGGATTGATACCAAGGCTTCCATGACATTGGTGTAGTCCAATTATTTTGTGGGGGTTGAGTATACATTTGAGTGTTGAATCCTTGAGTTTCTGATCCTTGCCATAGTCTTACAGAAACAAAAAAAATGGGATCTAATTGGTTTGGAACCATTTCCTCTTGGTAAACAACTTTAAGATATGGAATTGAAGGACATTTTTTTGTATCATGATTTTCTATACATATAACACAAGTTTCTACACTTTTTAAATCAAGAGGGCATTCTCTCAAAGCATTTGTCTTTTTGCACTTAGGACAAAAGATAGGTAAGGCATTACTTTCAACTCTTTGCTTATTTTGTAATTTCAAGATGTTTATTTTTTCACTAAGACTCCCTAAAATGTTTGTTTTGAATTCATCAAGAAAATTTCCTATTTCGGCTTTACTTACTGTTCAAGTTGCAAATTTATTAATTCTAGATATAACAGGGTCTTTTGAATTATTTCCAACTCTTGATTTACCTCTTGAAATATGTATGAATAATTCAGAAATTTTAGGTAATGATAATACAGAAATAACTCCTTTTCCCATCATGTTAAGGAGATATTTCTCTATTGTCCTTACCATGAAATTTCTGAATTATACAATTTTAGTAGGAGAGCTTACAAAGTATCTTGATCCAAAATTTCCATTTTATCCATTTTAAGATTATAACTAAATATTTCAATTAAATCCTCAAGATTTCATCTTCTCTTTGAATCATTTTAAATGCTTCATCCTTTCGATTATGCGGCGTGCATTAATCCTTGTATTTTTTATAAGAATGAAATTTTCATCTCTTCCCATGTTCTAATAGAGTGTGTTAGTAATCACATGAACCATTTCAATGATGCATCCTTAAGGGTTACCAGAAACAATTTCAATTTTTGAGAATCGAGTAAGTAATCATATGATCTAGATAAAACTTCGAATTCAAAAAGAAATGTTGTGGGATCCTCATTTCTTAATCCATGGAAGCTAGGAAGGATAAAGGGTGAGATATTTTTCATTGTGGAAGAAATATCCTCATCAAGGGAAGGAAATCAAACAGGATTTGGTTCTACTCTATATTCTCCTCCTCTTCCCCTTCCTCTAACTCCACCTCTTCCTCTATCTCCTCCTCCAATCCTAGGTCTACCTCCTCCAATTCTTAAATGTTCATCATTCACATTTTTTACTTCTCCCTCCCCTTTCCTAGCCATTGAAGATTATTTAGAACTAATATAAGGTTCCAAAATTAGATTTGTTTGTTCCTCTTCTTATTATTCTGGTTCCTCTATCAATGGTATATTGCAATAGATTTATTCTTCCTCTTCTTCATTAGGGATCTCTAGTTATTGAGCTAAAATTTGTTCCCCAATTGTAGTTAGGAATATTACTCCTTCTGTTGGGGATGAGTATCTTTTTTCTTCCATAACTTCTTCGGTTGATGAAGTTGGTGAATTTCTAGTTGAATTCACCAACTAGTATATGTCTATGTCTACCTCAAGAAGTCTATGTCTACCTGCAAAGGATGGTATACGAGTTTGGGTGGATGGTGTGGGACAATGAGGTCTAGATGGGGTGAGTGGTGTTTTTGGAATTAAGCTTCTACTTCTAGCTACGAATCTAACCATAGAATTTCTTTCTCTACGAATAACATTTTTCTATTTTTATGATTTTTTTTTTTTACAAGAGAGAAATCAAATCCTATTTACACTTCCCTGACAATGACACAAAACGTTTAGTAAAATTAACGTTCTTAAATTTTTGACATAAATTATTGACTGGAGTTGGTAAATTTATGAAGCGCAAGTGTCATGGTTATTTTCATAGAGATTGCTTCTAAGTATATTTTTATTCCTATGTATTTAATGAAATTGAGGGATTAAATTACAACTAAATTCTAAAAATAATAAAATTTGCAAAGATCAATTAAATTCTATAGATCAACAAGTTATTTTTTTCAAAACTGAAGCAAATCTGAACAATCCTTAACTAATTTATCTGTTAGTATCTAAGAATTTTGACAATCTAACATATGAACATGTAATCAAATTCTAAGAAGAAAAGGAAGTTTTATTTTTTCATGTTTTTTGAAATGAAACGTTATGGAAATGACACGAAGAAAAGAAATGAATAAGTCACCATTGTTCGAGACAAAAATTACTATAAAACTAGAAATAATTCTCATTCTTGTACCAAAAATTAAATCATCAAATCACCATTTCTTGAAAGGAACTTATTGAAACTCGAAACGAAATCTTTCAATGTTCTTGAAAATAAATCATATAGAAAAAATAATCTACAATAAGAAATTTTTGCATGGAAATAAAACTAAGATTACTTTTGCATTGAATCAAATCAAAAGGGAAAATGAATCTATATCAAATGAAAAAAACAAACCATCTTTAAGTAAAAAAATGAAGTTCTGGAAATGACTACAACATTTAACATAGTAAAAGCATAAATTGAAACTACATCAAATGATAAAAACATTGCTATGAAAAACATCTAAATGTTGTGAAACCAACTCCAAAAATAGAAGAAAAGAGAGATCAATGCCTTGGAAATCAACCACTTAGAGGGGGAAACCTCCAATACGTTACATAAATGAACAATTCTTGGATGATACCATTGAAAAAACCTCATTTCTATATATAGGATTCCATGGGGCCACAATGTAATCCTAGTCGACCTAACAATAATAATTTTAAGGGCACAATAATAACAATATGGGGGTTATAGGGGTACAATAATAACAATAAGGGGGTTACACTAACAACAATAAGGGAATATACTAGTAATATAGGGACCTAACATGCTCCTCTCCTTCAAAAAAGTGTTGTCCTCAATGCTTGAGTACCTCTAGGTGCTTTTGTATGAAATTCTCATCCTCCGATACAGAATCTTCAGTGGGTAAGTTCTTCCATTTGATGAGATACTCTGAAACTGATCAATTTTGTAGTTTTCGAGTTCTTTTTTCCATGATTTCTTCAGGTTCCAATATGGTTTTTCCTCCGTCATCAAGTTCTGGAAATATTTTTTGGAATGGAAGTTTGTCCCTTATAACCTTCTTTAAGCATGAAACATGGAAAATTAGATGCACTCGCGAAGAAGCAGGAAGCTCCAATTTGTATGCCATAGTACCAATCTTTTGCAAAACCTTGTAAGGATCATAGTACCTTGGCGATAATTTATTATCCTTCTTAGCTTTCTTGAGGGACTTTTATTTGTATGGTTGTAGTCGTAAAAATACCTAGTGTCCCACATCAGAAATTCTCTCATTGCGATGTTGATCTGCTTGTTGTTTCATTCGATTTTGTGACAAATTTAGGTTATCATTTAAGAGTTGGAGAACTTCTTTTTGATGCTCAATCTGATCCTCCACTGCTTG
>CM076584.1:994078005-994139346 GCA_034641835.2 Pinus albicaulis
CTTGCTAAATAGCCCAAGGATGCAAGTCTTTGCAGACCCAACGAAAATAATAAGCTAATGCATAATGAAAATGGGTTTCCATCTCCTCCTTATAAAGAAAATGAACTCCTCTCACCATGGGTCCCATTCACACTTTCCACCTAGCTCAAGCAAGTGGAGCCTCCACTAAAACTGCGTTGTCCAAGTAGGTTCAATGCATCTAGACAGTTTTAGTTGACTTGGTAAAAATGATTAGATCAAGCATGATCCAATCCTGTTGACACCATGTGGTGCTCAATTCATCTGCTTTATTATTCCTCCTTTCACACAAGGAGTGTTATTTCTTCATCAAAAGGGGTCAAGGGGTCTCCTTACCCATTTTATTTAACAAAATAAAAATATGCTAACTATAATGTTCCTTTTAGCTTGAGGCTAAAAATTGGGAACATTACATTAACATTTATTTTGTTCTCATCATGAGTTTCCTCTACTATATTTTCACCATTACGAAAAATTTCTTGTATCAACTTTGTCAAACCTTCTATGTATGTTTTTAGATCATTCTTCACGTTTTCCATTTTAGCTTCCATGCCATCCATCTTAGATTCCATGCTATCTTCCATGCCATCTATCTTAGATTCCACGCCTTTCTTCAAGCCATCCATATTATTCTTCACACAATCCATCTTTGCTTCCACGCCTTTTTTCAAAAATTCCATTTCATTTTTTGCTGCTCTTTGCGAGAGCGAAATTTGGTGCACTTTCTCTTGTAATTTTGATAGATCATGTTGCAATTCTTCATCTTCATGAGTCATAGTAAAGCTTTCATTATTTTTAGGGGCCATTTTAGAATCCAATACCGATATCTATTCTACAATATGCCCTTGGAATCAATTCAACTTGATTCTTCAAACAAGACTTATGCAATTCGGAAAACAATACACACCTTTTACTTGATTTTGAGGAGCTTGATATTGAAATTGAATTATATATATAATTGTAGATCCTAAAAATCTGAAATTCGACCCTGTAGTAGCCCTCTGAATCTTCTTTCAAATTCCAGAGGTCTGACCTGATTTGGATTCTTCAAGGCAAAGTTATGTCCAATCTCCCACAATGACCCAATTATGAACTAGTTCAGTAGAGCGAACTTGTATGACTTTCCACGTGTCATTGTTTCCTCCTTTGGCTATGAAATTGATAGAACGAAAAATAAATTCCATGCACTTGTGGCCGCTTTTTATAGCATTCCAATCCGATGCTCAGAGAGAGAGCTCTGAAGATTTTCCCATGATCACCTCTTTGAGATGAAATTCATAAGCCTCAAAAATCCCTAACTTACATAGATCATATCTCTGAAAATATTGCGAACCAATATCTGAAATTTTTTGACGATATTCCTCAGGATTGTGGCTTTGCACTCTAAAAATTTCAGCTTCTGAACCTTCTTAGAAAAAAATTTATTACGAAAATACCATGATGAACTGTTTAGGTTAAATTCGAAATTTGCAAAATTACCTAACTTACACAGATGATCTATCTCAAAATATTGCGACTAGCTCTAAAATATTTTGGTATTCTCGATTTTGGCTTCGCACTCTAAAACTTTTAGATTAAAACTAGCAGAAAAACGATTATAAGCGAAAATGCCACGCTGACTGTTTGGACAATGAAACCTAGATATCAAACTCGATATAAATATTGTCTAACCGGCTCAAAATGAGAAAAAAGAAATCAATGCCTTATAAATGACACACTTCGAGGGAAACCTCCAATCCCAATACACATTACATGAATTCTAACAATTCTTGAGTGATTCAAATTACAAAACCTCCTTTATATATAGGAGTTCCATGAGACCCACCAAATGTAATCCTAGCCAACCTAACAATAATAATTTAAGGGCACAATAATAACAATATGGGGTTTACAAGGGTACAATAATAACAATAAGGGGGTTAAACTAACAACAATAAGGGACTATACTAGTAATATAGGGACTTAACAAAGGAGGTCCTTCTGATCCTCGGTTGTCTTGCTAAGGAAACCCATCTTTTGAGTTGCCTTGATAATAAGACTCACCCTCAACCACTAGTGCTAATTAACCTTGACTTTATAACTATTATTACTAGAAATTTCCCCAAAAGGTGCAAATAGATTTGGAAAAGTTGTATGAGAAAACAATCTGTATTTATGTATGTCATATATTTTGCATTGTTGAAGTAGAAAGGTAAACCTTTGAAGATGAAAAGTCATACATTAGATCCCAAATTTAATTAAAATCTATTACCCACAACATAATTGAAAACTATAAAAAATATATTTATGTTTGTTTTAATGTTTATGCATTTTATTTTAAATTGAAGATGAAAAGTCATACATTAGATCCCAACTTTAATTAAAACTAACTATTACCCACACCATAATTGAAAACTATAAAAAATATATTTATGTTTGTTTTAATATTTATGCATTTTAATTTAAAATAAAGCTATTGTTCTGTAGTGTAGAAACTATTTTATTTTATGTAAAATAGTATATATCCTGTTCATTTTTTTCCACCTTCTAAATTTCATCATAGAATTTAAGTTTATATTATAATAAATATAAAATATATTTAAAAAAATTATTTAAATATTATTCTTCTCAAAAAATTTACCCAGCCTTTACCAAATTTATTATTATTAAAATAATTAGCTAATTAACATAATTTATAATATATCAATACTATTTTTAAATAGGTTTTGGTTATTGTTTAAATATGAATCCACATAATAAAATTTGGAATATAAAGTAACTAAAAAAGTAATTTTTAATTAAATTTGATTAACACAGGCAACTATCCTCTATCCTGTATTATTTCATGCTTCTCATGATGCTAAGAAGCATAATTTTCAGAGAGCATGTATGACATGTTAATCCTTTCCAGCAAAAAGTATTTATATTTATCTTTCCAAATATAACGATTATAAAATAAAATTAAAAAACTTGAATGCATAAAGCTAACTAGCTAACTATCCTATGTCATGAAAAGATAAAAAATATGTAAACTTGAATGCATAAATCTAACTACAGAACTATCGTATGTGGTAAAAAATATGTAAATATTGATTAAAAGCTCAACACATTACTAAAAATTATAGTTAAAAAATGTAAAATTTTCTTCTTAAAAAGTTATATGTATAGGTGCCAATGTAAAGGAGAAATGTCTACATTTATATAGATTTTAGTAAATTACAACATTAATACAAATAGTAAATCACTCATCTTTTAGTAAATCATTTCCTTAAAACAGAGTAAATCATTGGGTTAACAACTTTCAACATTCATATATGAATTAGTAGGAATTGTTCCACCTGCTCTTCTCTAGAGTCCTTATGTAAAACAAGACTCACAAGATCACTGAAGGATAGTGGGAGAAAGCTTTGAGTGTAAGGTTCTTTCTCCCTAAACATAAAATATCCCACTCCTCTATTTTAATTATTAAAATGAATCACAACTCTAAAATTAACCTCTTTTTAATTTACAATAAAGAATTAGCATATAAAATTATTTCAATAATTCTATATAAATAGACCTGCAATATAGGATGTTTATCTTAGTTTAATGAAATGAAGAAATTAACATCATATAAAATTATTTGAATAATTCTATATAAATAGAACTGTAATAGGGAGTGCGAGAGGGATCTCAGTATAAGGTGCAAAGATACACCGAAGGAATAGAACACGCCTATGATGTTACTTCAAAAATGTTGCAACAAAGAAAAGATAACAACCTAAAGGGTGGAGGATGGAGGGGAGGAAATGTGTTTAAACATACAACAATCTCACTTGTGCCAATGCCCATGTGACAGATGTTTCTCAAACAACCCTTATGTCAATCATACCATTATGTCACAATATTATATACATATTTATATTCAAGTAATAACATGCAGCGTAATGAGGAGAAATATTTCCATAGGTCCTTGTGGGAACTGGCGCACAAAAATACACTAAAATATAATTTCACAAAGGAAATGACTAAATTCTATCATGTGTTGATATTAGATTCAAGGATATTCTGCAATCAACATAAAGAAGGGGGTTTTTTTTCTAATTTTAACTATCTTCTTTTAAACATTTTAAATTAATTCAAAGCCATTTTCCTGGAGCCATTAATTTCAGCTTTGAATTTAAATTTAAATTTTGTATACAAAAATATTTGTTGGAATTGCAAATTTATGTGGGGTAGTTTACACAATCCATGTGTACTGCCACATTACAACATCCTTTTTCTATCTATCAACGTATGCAGTGTTGTTTGAGGAAAATATTTCATGTACATATATTTTTCCATTCCACTGTACCAAATATTGCTCCACTATTGTTCTTTAGCTTTTATAATTATAGAGGTATGAAATATGACTCCATCCCAACAAGTTATGATTCAACATTTGCATCCAATAATTGTTTGTCAGAGGAAGGAGACGATCGTCAAATTGAGTTGATATCAACCTTGACAATTTTGATTGGATGACAAAGCCTCTATGTTAGTGTAGCCCCTTATTGTTGTTAGCGTAGCCCCCTTATTGTTATTTCTGTACCCTTGTAACCTCAATATTGTTGTTATTTTGCCCTTACATTATTATTGTTAGGCAGGCTAGGATTATATTGTGACCCCATGGACTCCTATATATAGAAGCAGGTTTTTTCATTTGTATAATCCAAGAATTGTCCTTTTATGTAATGTAAAGGAGGTTTCCCCCTGTAAGTGGCGCATTTCTAAGGCATTGATCTCTCTTTTATTCTATTTTTGGAGACGGTTTCATAACATTGTGTAGGCTCACTATTTATTTCAGCAACTATTTGACATGAAATTAATATATTCCTGATTTCTTCAAATTCAATTTAGTTGTTAAGGTCATTTTATTTAAAGCCTATTTGGAAAATATAGGTATCTTTCCAATATTTATTTTTTGAGAAAATATAAAGTCATCTGATTTATAAGCTAATTTGGAATCAACGACAGATGATGCATTTTTGTGTCTCTAATGGATAGCTACATGCTTTTGTTTGAATTGTGGGAAGCTTTTAATTGAATGGTATTTGATATTTGGACATGTGTGAGTTTGTTTCTATTAGAAGGGAAATGATATTTCATCTACCCAATAGTTTCTATGCTCTTTATGGATCCATAATTCTACCAAATATGAGCTAAAATCTTAATACGTTTATGCCAACTAAATTGTTTTAGATACATATATGTTAAAAATTCAAGATACAAAAAACAAGGTCCTCAGATAAAGATGAATATCAATCAAGCAATGAGTAAAGGATGGGATTCTTGTTTGTCCCATTCTAGGAAGTTAATTTCGAGTGGAAATCAACCATCTTCAACATGAAAGTAGGTATTGTAAAGTGAAATTGTGATGTCATTTGAGGAATTATTTCCGAAGTTGAAAGCAGTGTCACCCTCCATATCTAAACAATGAAAAAATTGCAGTACAATTATTTTGACAGGAATTCAAAGGGTTCTACCTAATTTTAGAACCATTTTGGATTAAATTGTAGATTAAAAATTGACTAGCGGAGACATGGGTCTACCAATGAAAAGTAAAGTTAGTTAGTTTAGTGCCCATGGAGGAAATCTTGGATTACGGTTCGGTGCCAATTGGTCAATTGGTATAATCCAGACATGGAGGAAGTGCAATGGTGGATTTTGTTTTGGAAAATTTCTTAGATTTTTCATGAAAATAATCATACTTATTAGGTAGGAAAAGGTAAAATATGAGAAAGTGATTAAATATTTTTTCTCAAGTTGCAATGATTATATATATGTTTTGCGGGTTTCCAAAAAGAAATGTCCAACGATGTCAACCCACTTTATTACATACCAACTTATATAAGAATTTTTTGACTACTAACGACCTATCAGAAGGTGTGGGAATGTGTTGTGCTATGTGGTCATCACAATTATACGTATGAAAAATATAATTATATATGTAATATTAATCATAATTTCCTCAATGTATCTTAAGATTAATATCATTACCATAATTTTTATGACACCATAGCCAAAATTAAGATGAATATCATTACCATATTTTTCATGACACCATAGCCAAAAGTTAAGGTAACTGTCATCTTTTATATTTTCCATGAATAATATTAGCCTATATAATTATGCCTCTCTTGGCCCAAAAGTGCCAACTGTCACAACGGAGTTGATATTTTCCATGAATAACATTAGCCTATATGATTATGCCTCTCTTGGGCCAAAAGTGATAACTGTCACAACATAGTTGATGAGAATTAGTCCTTAACTTAGCAACAAGAATTTTGACTTTCTCTAAATTATGTAAATTTAATAAATAAAATTATTAAAAAAAACTAAAACTAAAACTAAAAGGAAAAATCTAACCACATATTTACCAAGCGTAGGATCCATTACATTGATATGTGGACCTCTTTCAGAGATAAAAACTTGAAATTTTCCAAGAGTAGGATCCATTCTCTTGATATGTGAACCTATATTAGAGAGAAAAACTTGAAATTTACCAAGAGTACAATCCATTCTCTTGATATGTTAACGTCTTTTAGAGAACAAAACTTGAAAAAAAGTATGCAAAGATTTAATCCTCTTCAAAATGGATCTGTATTGGTTCTATATATGAATATAGCATGTGTAAAATTTCATTTTTAAAACTATATTTTTGAATGCATAAATGGATAAATAAAAAAGTGTTTTTTAATTAAATTTTATTAACACATGCAACTATCGTCTATCCCATATTATTCCATGATCCTCGTGATGCTAATAAACATAATTTTCAGAGAGAAAGTATGACATGTTAATCATTTTGAGCAATAAAGTATTTATATGTATCTTTCCAAATATGACGATTATAAATTACAATTAAAAAACTTGAATGCATAAAGTTAACTACCTAACTAACCTATGTGGTGAAAAGGTAAAAAATATGTAAACTTGAATGCATAAAGCTAACTATAGAACTATTTTATATGGTCAAAGATATGTAAATAATGATTACGAGCTCAAAAATTTACTAAAAATTATAGTTAAAAAATAAAATAAAATTTTCTTCTCAAAAAATTATATGTATAGGTGCAAATTTATGTTGAAAAAATTGCAGAGTGATATGAAATGCTAATATAATTTTTCTTTTCTTTCACAGTTCGATTACATTTAATGATGTGTTTGTTATTATAACTAAGGAATGAATATAGAAATCATACATCCATGAAACATATACACAAGATATACCCTCGGGAAAACCAATAATGGAGGAAACCCCATCAAAACATCTCTTTTCTTATGTGGAACAGATAAGCAAATATTGAGTTACAAAATAAAACTAGGAGAGAAGACACCTGGAGACTTTAATGCCTTGGAGTATAACTAAAATGGTCATGCATGGAAGAGATAACTAATGGATCTGAAGCTATAGACCCTTAGCTTCACTTTTACTACTTTATCCTCACCTCAAGTTAACATACATGGGCTAGATATGAGAAGGATTGCCACACAGCCCCGTAGTAAAGTCGATTATGAAATCTTGACTTTGATAGGTTGTATCAAGCTTTAAAATCATCAAATCTTAAGAGTGTTGAGTGGAAAGGGGAATGCCTTCGTGTCTACTTTCCACTCCAAGTGGAAATTCTAGAAAATCTTGCCTAGATCAAAAGTTATGATCTTTTCTTTGTTTGAAATTGTTTCTAGAAATTCTAGAAAAACAATTCTACAGAAAACAAGTGCGTGAATTTTGTGAGGGACGATCTCCCTTCTCAGACTGGATATCCTTGAGTGTTCAGCTGATCTTGGAAAGCCTTGGAGTCTACTTTCTACCACTATAATTTCTCAATTTGGATGCCTGAAGAGAAATTTATGGTCAATTTAGTAATCAAACCTGTAAATAGGCTTGCTTGCTAGAAAATTGCTGAAAAAAAAGAATTACATGTATAGAGTGAAGGTTCTTTGTCATTTTTTATATTTTTTGTTTGATCCTTCTAGAAGGTGGATAGGCTTGACTTTTCAAGCTTCTAAAAGTCACCTTTAGGGTTTACAACCTGACTTCATAAAGTCCCCTCAAGCCTAGTACTTTTTTGACCCACTTTATCTTTTAATTTTACATTGACATAAAAAATACTTTTGCCTTTATAAACTTAGGCTTACATCAAATAAAAATTACATGACACTTTTACATCTCTATTAGTCAACTTGAGTAGGAGTTACAACTTGACAACACTTTTACATGACTCAACAATTATTATACATCATTTACATCATTCTCTCACTATTATGGTCCATATCACATCATTTTCTTTACAACATCATGTTCACACAATAATAAGAAGAGATATTTTAACTATGTGATCTTATAGCTTTTCAATCAGTGCTGGAGTTTAGCTTCCTAGGAGTGGTCAGTTCCTAGGTAAGCATCATCACAACATGATAAAGAGGATATCACACATAATAGTCTTAGCTTCATACGAGTCCACCTGATTTGGCTAAACCACATATTGATTTTTCATATATCTCACAAGATGTCTGACCCAGGATTTTTCACTGTGTTTCACCAAGTCCATGGATTTGACACTAGGCCTCACCAGACAGTCTTAAACTATATTTGTCTTGATACTTCACTGACTCCATGGGTTTGGTATCAGTCACCACCAAGGTTCTTAGCAAGCTCCCATGCCTTGATTTATTTCAACTCACAAGACACATCCATATTTTGTCATCTACCCTAGTAGCTCACCTCAGTGGAGAGAATGACTCTTGAAGCTACTATTTTTAACACTCCCTCTCAGCAAGAGAGGCATTCTCAACAACCCCAAGTTTTCTATGCAGGTGCATGAACTGTTGAGGATTCAAAGGATTCGTTAGGATGTCCACAACCTATTCAGTTGTTGTTACATACGGTAGCTTGATTATATTTTTCTTGACCATTTCACAGACATGATGATACCTTGTATCAATGTGCTTCTTCTTATCATGAAAGACGAGATTCTCAGCTAGATTTATACAACTTTTGTTGTCACAAAATATTACTGTAGTCTCTAGGTTATTTTCCTGTATGCAGGAAACCAACTTCCTTATCCATACAACTTATTTTCATGCTTCACTAGTAGCAATGTACTCTGCTTCTACTGTACTAAGTGTAATTTTCTCCTATTTCTTACTATACCAGGAGATCATACCAGATCCCAAGATGAATAAATAACTTGTGGTTCTCTTTCTATCCACTATACTCCTAGCCTAGTCTGAATCTGAAAAACCATGCGTCAATATACCACCACTTGCTGAGTAGCTTATACTATGAGTAATGGTTCCTTGTAGATATCGCAGAATGTGTTTACATACTACCCACTATCTCTATCTAGGATCAGCCATGAATTGATTCAATGCGCTAACAACATATGCAATATTAGGTTGAGTATGAACCAAATACATAAGTGATCCAATCAGCTGTCTGCATAATGTGGGATCCACTGAATCTGCACATGTACTTGTCTCATTAAGCTTCTTCATATTTGTTATCATTGATGTTTTCATGTTTTTACAATCAAGCATCCCGAACCTTTTCAGGATATCCACTATATACTTGCCCTAAGATAGAAATGTCTATCCTTCTCTTTGCCACACTTCCAAACCTAGGAAGTAATGCATTTTACCCAGGTCCTTCATTTCTAATATTTCTATAAGTTATTTCTTGCATTAGCTTATCAAGCTGTCATCTACTGCCAGGAAAAAATCATCAACATATAAAACTAGGATGATAGGTTGATTCCTAATAACTCTTAGATATAGATTTGGATCTGCATTTCTTAAAGGAAATATATTTCAAGAAAGTGTCCATGGTGTCATACCACACCCTTGGTGCTTGCTTAAGACCATATAAATATTTTTAAGCCTGCAAACATGTGAGTCCTTTCCATGCAATATAAAACCATCAGGTTTTTCAACATAAAATTCTTGTTCTATATAACCATTCAGAAAAGCAGTTTTGATATCCATTTGTTCAAGTTTCCAACCAAAAATACAAGCTAAGGATATGATAGTTATAATTTAAGTATACCTCGCAACGGGGCAAATGTTTCATCATAATATATGCCTTATTTTTGTGAGAACCCTTGGGCTACAATTATGACTTTATGTTTTTCTATGCTACCATCTGCAACATGCTTGCTATTATAGATCCACTTTGAAGATACAATAGATTTGTCCTTAGGTCTAGGAACCACTTCCCAAACATGATTTTTCATGATAGATTTATATTCTTCTGAAATAAAATCTGTCCATAGTTATGACTAATTATCTTCTTCAAAAGAAGCAAGTTTTGACTCACTAAGTTTATTCACAAGTGTAATGTACCCCCCATAACGTGATGGATTTCTACTTTTTTCTGAAAGTACCTTCGGGATCAACTATTCTTTTGGACTCTTGGGTTATTTCTTTCAACGGGGCAGGTCTTATTTTCTAAAGAGGCTATTCAAGGCCTCATTCCAGTGACACACGAGGGTCAAGAGGGAGATCATGATCTTTCTCCCTCTGATCATCTAAACCTTAACTTTCTTGAGGAGGACAGAGAGGAGCTACATCAGTTTCTGTAGGGAGTTCCTTTGCCTTTTAAAAAGCATATTCCTCATTCAAGGTGACATCCCTACTGACCTCTATCCTTCTTTTACCAGGGAAGTAAATTTATATGCTTTGGAGGTTTCACTGTAACCGAAAAAGACTCCTTTTCTACATGAGGTTTTGAATTTTGACCTTTTATCTTTCGAGACAAGGAGATAGACAAGGAACCCAAATACTTTAATGTGACTGACATCTAGTTTCGAACTAGAAAAGAGTTCCTCGAGAGTTTTATATTTTAAGAAGGCATGGGGGCAAGGCATGGGGGCATCGGTTCTGGATATACACAACAGTGATTGAGGCTTCAGCCCAAAGTGAGATATGGAGGTCTTGGTCATGCAACATGGATTTTGCTGACTCACATATGGTTCTATTTTTCCTTTTAGCTACACCATTTTGCTGAGGTGTATAAGGGACTATCAATTTTTTTCTTATGCCATGTTCTTTACAGAAATCATCAAATTGTTTTGACTCATATTCACCCCCATTGTCTGACCTAAGTGATTTTATTTTATTTTTTGACAGATTTTCAACTTGGGATTTAAATTATTTAAACATGGAAAAGGTTTCATCTTTTGATTTCATGAAGAAGATATAACATTTTCTAGAGCAATCATATATAAATATCATAAAGTAGAGACAACTAGAAAAATATAAGCTATACATGGGACCACATACATCATAATGAACAATATCTAATATGTGTTTTGTTCTTGTTTTACTTTTACTGAAAGTTTTTCTAACATTTTTACCCAAAATCCATCCTTTGCAATTTTCCTTTGGACAAACTAAAATAGGGGGCATGACACTAACCATTTGTTGTAGATCAGGGAGAGCCTTGTGGAAGAGATGTCTGAATCTCCTGTGCCACAGCTCTCCGCTACTCACAGTAGTATGCGCAAGTGTCTGAATAAGCTATCCAGATAGAAGGTAGAGTCCATTTAACCCATAGCTAATAATCTCTACCTCATCATGCCCTTTCTGCTTTGGCCACATCATGACCTGCCTATCTGAAAATGTCACTGTGCTGCCCTTGGCCTCAAGAGAAGATACTGAGATGAGATTCTTCTTCAAGTCTGAGACAAGAGGAACTTCCTGGATATGAAACAAGGATCAAGATACCAACTTGAATGCAACTGAGCTAGCTCCCAGTATCCTGTGTGCTGAGTTGTCCCCCAAGTCAACCTTCATACTCAGTGACTTATACTTATAGTATGATAGTAACTCCTTATTGCATGTCATGGGAGTAAAGGTCCCACTGTCTGTTAACCAGTCATCCTCTCTAGTTGTGAGAGACCTTGTCAATGCTGAGACAAAGTGATATTATCTTAGTGAGGATCCTTATTGAGGAACTTTCTTGTCTTTCCTTTTCTCTTCTTCTGCTACTGCAGAAGCATATAAATTCTCTTTGTTGTTGAAGGTTTTACCCTTGGATCTGAAATCCTTTTCCATATGCCCAAATTTATTATATTTTAAGCATCTGAACTTGGAGGAGTCGAAACTCTTCCCTTTAAACTGAGGCTTGAAGGTCTCCTTTGGACCTTCCCTTGGATGAAGTCGAGGAGGAGCATTCAACTTCTTGAAGGATTTCCTTCTCCCTCTCTTCCAGAAAGTAGCTACAAGTGCATGAGCCTCATCTTTAGAGGAGGCTTGTTGAACCATGTTTCTACTTTCCTCTTCTATGAAAGCATGCCATAAAGTCTCAAATGAAGGTTCTTCTTTCCTTCCATTAACACTATCAAGAAGGGCGTTCCAAGAGGCAATAAATCCATCATATATGGCCTGAACTAAGTCATCTTCATCCACCTTAACTTTGAGTACATCCAACTAGTCTTTGATCTATTTGATCATGAAACAAAATTCCCCTACTAATTTGCCCTTTTCCATCTTAAGGAATTTCAACTTATGTTTCAAATACCTCTAATGACTTGTAGATTTCCTTTCATACATTTGAGTAAGGGATTCCATACACTCCTTCGGTTGTTGGGAAAAATACTGAGAGGGGGTGGGGTGAATCAGTATTTTCAATAATCACAATCTTTTACTTTTATCTTTACTGATTTCTATATGCGACTTTGATTAGCCCAGCTAGCGTATGTACGCGAATATACCAACAAAAACTTGTGTATACTTGGATAACTTTATTGTTCAGATAAACATTCAAAAACATTCTTTAACCTAGATCATCAGTTATGCATCAAATATTTAAGCATTAAATATCTGCAGTAATAATAGAATAAATCATCACACAAGAGCATCACACCTAAACACAAATATTTAAGGTGGAAACCCAATCCAGAAGAAAACCACCATTGTTGTCATCTCTGTATTCAATATTTATTATATAAAAAAGTTCTTATAACGTTGTACTGATGTAGACACTTATTAGTATGCGAGAATCTACCTATAGAAGGCTAAAACCTTCTCTCGTTCTCCAGCTCCTATTGGAAGAGAGATCCAACCCCCTGATCTCATTTACTAGCCAGTACTAGAAGGGAGATACAACCCCCTGATCAGAACACCAACTTCTACTGGCAGGAATCTTCTACTTCCACACTGAACTCTTCAACCCTCAGACCCACTGCAGACCACATTTCATAAATTTTCACACTCGATCCAACAGCTTCAACACAATTCAACATAAATATCAACACCAATAGACTTAACCCAAACTTCAAACATAACAGTGAGATCATTGTAACCATAACATAGTAATAAACCCAGATTTTATAATCAACATGCAGAATCAATTTCAACCCTGATCATTCATTATATTAAATGCACACACTACTTCACTTTACCGAACCTGCATGTAGACATGCTTTTCTGCACACCAACCTACATATAGATTTGTGAATACTGAATTTCCAAAAATTGATCAGTCTAAGAAACAGAACTGAGGCTTTCAGTCATATATCTTTTCAGATTTTCAAAACCCTTATTTAGTCAACATCATATTTAATCACTCATTGATCATATTTGTACATATTCATCTTAGCAGCATATACACTATTCAAACAACCTAGATCTACACGAAGATTTCATTGACATACACCAAAAATATAACAACAATAAATAGATAACCTCTCCATCAAGCTTCAGAAAACCCTGACTTCAATACACGCTTTAGCTGAAACAAACCCCCGTGTATACACACTTTCACCATGACGAACCAATGTATAGATATGGAAATATTAATTTTGCAGAAAGTTTCAGATCGATAGACTTACCCAAATTTCTTCACTTCACTTTAGCAAACATACGCAAAAGGCATACATGACTTGGATCATTCTTACCCATGTGTATACGTGACTTGCCCTGCACGAACTCGCATATAGAACCTTCAATTATTAATATCAATCATCTTTTGCTAGACTTTATATATTACTTCCTCGAGACTTTCTGCAAACCACATACTTCATCATTTGTAAGAGAGTTTCCATCAAGGACATGATATGAAACCATAAGAATCATATTGCCAAAAATCTCCCCATTTGGACTTGATGGCAACCATGATGGATTTTTATCACCAAAATTTGTAGATCATAAAAATTATTCAAACACCAAATACTCTCCCCCTTTGACATCAAGAGTAAAAGGCAGACAATTCCTCCCCCCGAGCACATGCGGAGTCTTCAGTTTTTCAATAAAATACACGACTCTTTAACTCAAAAGAGTAGGACCTTTCCTATCATGAATGACACAAAATTACATCAAGGATCTAACCAAGTGGATTTACATACTGACTCAACTACCCAACCAAGAGGGTTTAAAAATTTGAACATGACAATATTTACATTAGAGGTCTCAACATGACCTTTATATCAATTTAAAAATATTACTTGTTATAACCAAAACCAAAGAACCTCAAACTGGACATGATAACATGGAAGCTAACCATAATTCCAACAATGCAGCCTCTTCATCTAGATAAATTCTCCCCCTAAACTTGTTCCTAAACACTTTCAACAACCAATTCATCAAAGCATCTTCATCAAGGAGATAAATATCAAAGAAAGGAATTGTAAGATGAATACTAGAATAGTAGATTTTACCCATCAACACCACAACCTATTCTGAAATATAACCTATATATTTTTTGTCGGAAAAACCCATACATTTCTTTATACAGAGAAATTCGGGTATATATGTGACTCGCCTTCATGAAACTAGCGTACCAGATTCAATCTTCTGGAATTAAGAAGATTTCATAAGTAAGGCACAAGCAACTCCCAACTTTTATCTGAGATATTCAAATGTTTCCCCGGGAAGAGGTTTAGTAAATATATCATCAACTTGTTCTTTGGAGGGAACATACTCCAATTTAACATTTTTCTCAAGCACTTGTTCTCGTAAGAAATGATACTTGATAGGAATCTTTTTCTTCTTGGATTGCATAACATAATTTTTCAAGATACTGATGGCACGTTTATTATCACATAATATGGAGATGGGAGGAGAACATTTAATTTGAATATCTTGTACTGTCTACATAATCCAAAGAAGTTGTGTGCAACATGATGTGGCAGCCAGATATTCTGCTCCTACTGTAGATAAAGCAATGGAACTCTGTTTCTTGCTGAACCAAGATACTAATCAGGGCCCCATATATAATGGACCACCACTAGTGAATTTTCTATCATCAATATTTCTAGCCCAATCCACATCTGTGTAAGAATGAAGAGTGATATCATTATTCTTTGGATATCATAGACCAAAGTCTTCAGTCCCTTATAGATATTTGAATATTTTTTTTACAGCTTGAAGGTGCGACTCTTTTGGATTAGCTTCGAATCGTCCAACAATCCCAACTGCATGCATAATCTCTGGTCTAGTCATAGTTATATAAAGTAGACTTCCAATCATAGATCTATACTCCAGTTGATTTACCACAGGAGAACCATCATGAGAACTAAGGTTACATCCAATTACCATTAGAGTGCTTACAAGTTTTTAGTCTTCCATCCCATACTTATTTAGGATTTTCTTGAGACATTTTTCTTGTGATAGAAATATGCCAGTTGTTTCTTGTTGCACTTGTAATCTAAGAAAATATTTTAGTTCCCCAAGTAATGACATTTCAAATTATTGTTGCATAACAGAAGCCAATTTATGACTCATGGACTCTTCATTACTCCCAAAAATGATGTCATCAACATACACAACAATAATTAATAGTTTATCATTATCAATTTTTGTGTATAACTTATTGTCAGCATATCCTTTTGTGAAACCTTGTTGTTGAAGATATTTTTCAAGACAATAGTACCATGCTCGAGGAGCCTGTTTGAGACCATATAGAGCCTTTTTAAGTTTTCAAACAAGTTTTTCATCATTTCCCAGAATGAATCCTTCTGGTTGTTCTATATAAACTTCTTCTTCTATATCCCCATTGAGGAAAGCATATTTTACATCCATTTGATAATTGTTTAAAACTTGAAAAATAAATAAACGTTCTTATGGCTTCAAGTCTGGATACAAGTGAAAATGTTTCTTCAAATTGTATACCTTCTTGTTGAGCATACCCTTTACAAACAATTCTAGATTTGTTTCTAATAACAACTCCATTTTCATATAACTTGTTTTTGAACATCCTTTTTGTTCCAATAACGTTTTTATCATGAGGTCTTGGAACCAATTCCCAAGTATGATTCTTTTCAATCTGATCAAGTTCTTCATTCATGGCTTGAATACGACATTCATATTTACTAGATTGATTTACATTCTGTGGTTAAATAGTGGATAATAATGTCAGATAGCTAGGGGATTGTTGGAACAGGGTCCCTTGCAAGCTGCGAAACTGGTGCATTTTGTACAGTTTTTTATTATATTTAGTCTAACGTGGGGGTTTTGGGGTGGGTCACAACCCCTAAAGCATCGTAAATGGTTCAAGGGTAGACCAAGAGTCCAGAAACCATGGTTTGTGGACCATTGGATGTGTAGGCTAAAACAGTATAAGTATTCAAACCTTTTTGAGTTATAGGACAGATTAAGAATGATAAGAGATTTATGCTAAGTGTGAATTGATAGATCCGGTTAGGGTTGTTGGGGAAGGACTTATGTTGCTGTGTGCATAGAGCTTCCCTTTCATGTTGTGTGTAGACCCTACTATTGTGTGCGCAGGTTGGGATTTTGTTATTGTAAGTGGATTTGAAGGATTAATTAATGCAGAAGTATTGTTGGATATCTAAATCTATTGGAATTAGTATGTGATGCTTGGTTTATTAATATATGTTGATGTGTTATTGATTTAAGCTCTGAATATACTTGTGTTACTTGTTTATGCTATGATATGGGACTGTTCTGTTACATTTTCTCGTAAGAAGATCTAGAATAGTTGTGTTATCTTTATATAAGTTCATGATCTGTTGATTACTATGAGTATCATTGCTATTAAGCACATGGATGCGAAGGGAATCTATAGATCTAGGCTCTATAATATAAGATTGGGTTGTTATAAGACTAAACGCAACTCGGATTGACTTGCCTACCCTCTCCCAGGGTGCGGAAACCTGGTTCTAACACCCACCCATACTACTTCGGGTGAGACTTTGGCCTGCGCAAGCAGGTCACTGCCAAAAGGGCCAATAGTATAGGGGTTTGTTGGCAAACCTTGAACCTCCGAACCTAGGTCAGGACCCCTCGAGCCAAAAAATGGTTATGTTGCTTGGACTGGGAGCATTTTGAGAGAGGGATCAGATAATGCCAAGGCCATACTAGAAGCTTGAAAAAAATGAAATTGATGACTGGTTTGAACAACAAGTTCAGGAATTTTCCATAAAAGAAAATCGTAGTAAGAGGTTGACCACCGAAGAGTGGAAGAATAAGTACATTTTCACAGAAATCTACGAGATCTTATTTGTAACGATTTCGATTAAGCTCCAGGAGTGGCTCGTAAGGTTGGTAGAATTTCATAAGTGTTGGAAGGACGAGCGGATCACAGAGTGGACCCCCGAACTAATCCAGCAGTTAGAAAATACTGATAACACCATCACTCGCACACTAGACCACTGGGTAGACAGTGTGTTAGGAGGATTTGTGACAGAATTTTCCATCGATCAGTTTGTATCCTACTCTAAAGCAGAGCGAATATTCTTCACGAGGTTCTGAGGTAAGCTTCTAAAGACCTTACCATTGCTAATCAAGATATTATTATGCGAAAATATTATTATGTGTAGCCATACCGAGTGAATGACCCCTTATCTAGATGGGAGCACAACGCGAAGTGGAAAATACTACAGGACCAACCTAGAAGGAGATAGATCTATCTACAGTCTGGTAAGGGAAGCAGCTTCGCAGAGTCCTCCAGCCACACCACTTTTGAACCAGCATAGGGGTAAGAATTCACCTACACCTATGCCGCCACCACCAAAAGACAACATGGCCGCGCATATGAAGTTAACCACCTTTAAGGGTGTAGGAGATGAAGAAATGGATCAGTTCTGGCTTGTCACAGAATTTGTATGGACTGCGCAGAACGTAGCTAGTGATGCAGTAAGGCAGGCACAACTATCCTTTGCCTTTTAAGGAAGAGTGTTGGACTGGTACATGGGATACATCAGAAAAAATACGAATGCAACAATTGAGTAGGTTAAGAACTATTTGAAGCAGAAATTCAAGAAGCCTAAGTCCTACTCGCAAATAGTGGTTGATCTCAAAGATTTGAAGCAAGGGCTCGCTAGTCTATGTGGGAGGTCGATCAACGACTGAAGAAATTGATTAGAGAAGGAGGATTTCAATATGATGATAGATAGCATACAGAATGGTTCATTTCCATGTTACTTTCTCACCTACACACACCTATGGTTCACCAAACTTTCGAATCGTAGGAGAATGCCTTAGAGGCTACAATGAATTTAGAAGCGGTGCCTCGAGATGAGACCCAGGTGGGCATCCAATAGATCCAAGGGTAGCTAGAATCAATGCACATGGAGATCCATAACCTATGACAAGAATGAGGAGCAGAAGCTAGCCCTGAAAGGTGGTGCATACGATGCAGGGTGAATAATCACACCAAAGGTAATTGCACTCTACTAACAGACTTTACGAATGAAGGAGGACTTAGTCCGTTGCGTCCAAGATCCAGAGGACCTACATTTTGGTGTGAGGATTGTTACGTAGCTGGCCTGCATGATACAAACCATTGCCTCTGCCTAGGTGCGTATGTCCCAGAAGTAAAACAGTAGTGGTGCAGGCGTTGCCGGTCAGTAGGAAATGATGAGCAGAATTTTCAAACGTATGATCTGATGATAGATTGAGGAAACTTTTATAGGGTACAGACAGATCCTGCATCACTAAGGTCCCTGGCAGGCATAGGTGGCTCCCTAGCTAGGTGCAAGGGAGGCGGTCAAGGAGGAATTGCAGGATGGGGACGAGGTCAGCTAATCTGTTATAACTATGGAGAATCAGGACACTTTGCAAGGGACTACCCAAACCCCACTAGGTAATCCTGTTGGTATTGCAGACAACTAGATAATGCAATCGAAGACTGTCCAATATTGATAGAAAAAATGTAGGAAAAGCAGTCGACACCTACGCAGAATGTGAACAGAGTTAAGGCTGAGCTGTGAGACAAAGATCCGAGTGTGAATGTGGTGACACGCAGTGGGATGGCCACTAGGGGACCTGACGAGGAGGTTGTAATGGAAACTCTGATCCAACAAGATGTTAGTAAACAAGAAGGTTTGGACTTAAGAAAGGGGAGAGAAACATTTATCACAGCTCGCAAGCACTTTGCTAAGGTAGAGGTAGCTACTGCTCGACCACCTGCGAACCTCAAGATAGATGAGGAGGTCGGGCCCTTTTTCCAGGCATGTATGAAGCTACTGCATAACCCAAAGGTTGTGGAGAATCTTTAGGTATTAATAGATAGATGCACGGCATGACCCAATCTACCTCCAGAGGTCAAGGATGTGCACAAGCTATACAGGTATAAGAAATTCACCAAACGAGAAATGTAGTTGTCTGCGTAGATTGGTGACAACAAGATGAGTCAGGTTATTTTGGACCTGGGGTCAAATGCGAACATGTTACCTAAACAGACTTGGCAATGAATGGGAGAGCCTAAGTTGGAATGGTCCATTATTTAGCTGCGCATGGAAAATCAATAGAAAATCATCCCACTAGGAAGATTGTCTAAAATTATGGTAGATATCGCAAGAGTAAAGGCCCGAGCCGACTTTGAAGTAATTGAAATTGTAGAATATGCGGACCCCTACCCTGCACTCTTAGGGATGGACTGGGCCATAGATATGGGCAATATCATCAACCTCAAAAAGAGAAGCATGGTGTTTGAGAGTAACGGTACAAGGGTGATAGTACCATTAGATCCTATGGAAGGTGAACGATACATAGAGCTAGTGCACGATGAAGAGGAGGTGGATCACATTTATAAGTTGACTGCACATGACAAATATTGGATCAACCCCATGGTGGAAGGAGTACTCTACTGGGAAAATGACAGTGAATGCTTCTCTAACTCTAATGGGGAGATGGAGAATTGACAAAACTGATTGCACGATGTCTCGGCACCGCGATGTCTTCGAGTCACAAGGGATTTCACTACATTTCCTTAGAGGTAAGATACCTACCCTACTTTTATGGTTCTTGTAGCATTAAGGAATTTTTGCGAGCATTCGAAGCCGAGGTTCCAAGGGAACGAAGGATATGGGCCCTTAATCTAGCGATGCATGAAACGCCTGCAAGATGGTGGGAGATGCACAAAGGGGCATTCTAGGATTGGGAGGACTGTAAGGACATGATGCTCCTCTGATTTGAGCCTCTGGTAAAGGTACGGGTCGAAATATTCCAGGGGACCCACGTAAACACTTGCTGGCTTGGATCAAAGCATGGTATGACCAAGCTACATCAACGCACCTGCCACTGGGAAACTCTGAGGGACAAATTCCTAGGGATATTTGGACTCATATGGGGGATCAAAAGTGCTTGAAAAATCTCTGTAGGGTATAGATACATTTGTGTTCAAGGAACCTAGCTCCACTGAAGCATTCGGGGCACCAACATGGGAATCTCAGATGCAGGATCTTGACAACTACCGCAGCTTGGCAAGGGAAGAAAGTGAAGAAGACCCGCGGTTTGTCTCTATTCTAGAGTCGCAAGGAAAGCACCCCATTACAGGACCCCCGCTACAAGAGGTGGATGTCACTAAGCCTCTCACGTTGTGTGAAGTCAATATTGGGACGGAAGAACATCCTAAGCTGGCTAAGATTGGGACTATTGGGATGAAAATATAGAAAGAAAAGTGGCCGAGTTATTCACTGAGTACCAAGTCTTATTCCCAAAAAAGTTTTCAAAACTAAAGGGGATCATGGGGGACTTAGGGGTCATGCATATCACTCTCAAACCGAATGCTTGGCCCTCAAAATAGTGACCCTATATGTTGAACCCCAAATATAAGCGGAAATTCAGGGAAGAACTTGATAAAAATGATCGCTGGAGGCATCATCAAACCTGTCGAATAGTCAGACTGGGTTAGCCCAATGGTGGTTCAGGAGAAAAAGGCTAAAGGGGAGATTTGGATTTGCATGGACCAGCACAAGTTAAACGACACCTGTGTTCATGACCCATTTCCTACACCATTCCTAGATGAAATTTTTGATAGCGTGGGGGGATGGGAAGCATACTCCTTTACAGATAGATTCTCAGGGTACCATCAGATTAGAATCACTCTTGAGGACCGAAGAAAAACCACATTCACCACTGAGTGGGGCTCTTTCCAGTATACTTTCATGCCATTTGGTCTCAAGAATACCCCTGCTATTTTCTCGCGGGTAGTGGTTGCGGTGTTCAAAGAATTCATCCACAAGTTCCTAGAATTATATTTTGATGATTGGACCATCTTCAGCCTAGTGAAGGTGCACATTTCAAACTTGCGCATGATGTTGGATGCCTACCAAAAGCACCAGATCTCCTTAAATATCAAGAATTGTATCTTCTGTGTACCCTTTGGTATCCTGCTCGACCATATAGTTTGTCACCAAGGGCTAATGGTGGATCCTGCCAAAATTGCAGTAATCATCAACTTGCCAGTATCGACAATGGAGAAATAGGTGCACTCGATCCTTGGGTACACAGGCTACTACCGAAAATTCATTCAAGGCTACGCACTGATCATGCCCCCTATAGAAAAATTTCTCAAAAAGGAGTTTTCCTTCTTTTGGGATGACGAGTGTCAAAAGAGCTTTGAGTTACTTAAAGAAAAGATGGTCTCGACACCTATTCTCATCTTTCCTTATTTGGATAAGATCTTTCATCTCCACGTCGATGCATCGGGAATTGATCTTAGCGCTATCCTTATGCAACCAGGAGAAGGAGACATTGATCATCTGGTTTCCTTTGCAAGTCGGAAACTCTCTAGCACCAAATGTAATTACTCCACTACAGAGAGGGAGGGGTTGGCCATGGTGTAAGCTTTGCAAAAATATTGGAACTACTTGTTAGGAGGACACTTAAAAATGTTTACAGACCATTCATCCTTGAAGTGCCTGGTAAATAAACCTATTTTGGGGGGGGGGGAATCTGCCGATGGTTACTGTTATTTCAAGAGTATGACTTTCAAATCATCGTTAAGCTGGGAAAGCTGAATGTTGGGCCAGATCACTTATCACGAATAAAGAGTGGTGAGGAGCCGACCAACCTAGAAGATGGATTGCCTGATGTGAAACTATTTTATATTAAGGTAGTAGATGCCCACTTCGCTGATATCATTCAGTTCTTGACTACGGGGATGGCACCCCCAGAGTATTCAGTGCAAAAAAAGATGAAGCTAGTCGCTCGAGTAGCGGATTTTACCATCATTGCAGGTCAGTTATATAATATCAGAGTAGATGAAGTATTGCGGAGATATGTTTTAAAGCATGAAAGGTGTTAGCCATCTATAAATTCTGTTATATCTCGTGATGGATTAATTAGTCTTTTAGTTTTCAAGAAACAAATTTGATGAAAACTTTGTGACTTCTTGAAACCTAACTGTGTTCATTATCTTTTAGAAATCCATTTCGTTGATCATATTTATTCAAAATCATTCAAGTGGTCCTGTTGTTACAAAAGAAGATTGTTTTCAGACCTTTTTCCATCGTTTTCACCTTCACAATTTCCTCCCAAAGTCCCTCCATTTTACCCATTTTTTCACCTACCCTAAATGATATTTTCCTTATCCAAAAAATCCCCTTTTCTCCCTCATTTTCCCTTCATTCTCCCCAAAAAAACCCTTTTAAACCTTATAAGACCCCTTTATATGGTTTAAATCACCCCTTTTATCCTATCGGAACCTCTAAAATGTCTAAAAAACCCACTTTTTTAGGCTTTTTCTGACCCCTTTATAAAATTAGGACTTAAACCCTTTTCAGGCTTAAGCCCTTAGCCTTTTCTTCATATAACCTCATTCCATGACCATTGACTAAATTATCGCTCATTTTTTCTTAGCCCTGGTCCAACTCTTCCTGCATAGGACCTTATCCTTGCACCTTACTTTTAGCCCCTTCCCCTTATATATTTCCCACCTCGCCTTTGTTTCCTCCAATTGAATCTTAGCCGTTGGTCGCAATCAATCCAACGATCACCGAGCTTTTTCCCCTCCATTCTTATTCCCCGATCTCCATTTTTCCATTTCTCCCATCGACTAATCCTCACCGTTGATCTTGTTAATCCAATGGTAATTGCGGATCCCGAGTTCCTAAAGCTTACCGCATAGTTTTTCCACTCCCCAAAAAAATTACTGATGTCAACCACCAGTCCCACCATTTCTCCAGCCAAGGATTTTGTGCCATAGCGCTCCCTCTACGCCGTTGATCTGGTTCCCCCAGATCTAACGACCCATAGTCATCTTCGTGCCCATTTCACCAAAACCTTTTAACACCCAAATTCAACGCAAAATGGGTGGTTTTTCTTAGACACGTGTCGTTGATTCTACAGTATCATGTTCGTCAAGTCCATTAGCACTTACTACCCGTGCCCTACGCGAATACCACCCTGGTATTCTGAAAAACCACCTTTGCCATTTCTACGCCGTTATTCAAGTCTGAAACCCCGTTCTTGATAAATTCTGCCATGGAACCTCCTGTATGCATCCCCCTCCTCTGCAAATGCTCCAACACCCACCCCGAGCCTCTGAAGCAATCTAAACCATGAAATGCAGGTTTTTGTCTAATTATTTTAGTTGTTTTTGTAGGTTTAATGGTGGCCGAGTACACAGGCCCTCCCACAGCTAAATAGTAGTGGCTAGGTTTTAGGATGACAATCCTTAAAGACCAAATAATATGCAAAAGAGGTATCTTCAAGGTTTGTTTAGTGTTTGACTAGTATCTCATGGCCATTGGTTGAACGAAACCCTCCAGCGCAGAATTAGAAGACACCTATACAAAAGGTAGAATACAGTGAAGACTAAAGTTATGATAATATTATGGACAAAAGGAACAGTTTAAAGATAAATTAATTAAAGGATAAAACAAGTTGTAAATTGAAAAAAAGCAGAAATATGATAAAGAAGGCCTACAGCCAAATCAGAGGCCTAATCAAAGTTAAAGCCACCAAGAAGACAGATCAGCAAGAAGGAGTGCTTCGAATGCATAAATCATTGAAGAAATTACTTCTCCAAAAGAATCAAAATGCCACTTACAGGCCTAATTTGCCTCAAAAGACACACAAAGTTACTCCAAGTCAGAGATATTTCCAAATGATAGCTTAGAAGTTATTACCAGCCCACCTAAAATGCCTGAAAGTCAATAAAAACAACTAAGTAGTTCAAAGAGTTAATGTAATATTCATTTATGCAGAGTTAGACTTAAATACATTTTTCCTTGGACCTTGCATGTTATCAAAGGTCAAAAACATTAAAATTTGTCATTTATGAACCATTAGAAACCCTTTCTTTCACTCCACCTCCTCATTTATCTATAAATATTGTATGAGGAGTTCATTGTTGTTGTTGGTTGGATTATTATTGAAGTGTAAGATAGTTGCTGAAGCTGTTGAAGTACTGTTGAGTAGTTGAAGAACACTAGGCTGAGAGGAGAAGTTTTGAGCTGTAAAGACCTGTTGGACTTGGAGATTGTAATTGGTTTGAACATTAATAATACAAGCTGATTCATGGGATCCTAGTCTATGTTAATGGTGATGTTATTCCTCACTGTTTCTGTTTCTTCTTCTGTTTTACATGTTGTCCATTTTCTCTGATAAAGAACAAAAAATTTAGAATAGGATTTACTGAAAGGTACCCTATTTCTGTCTGAAAGCTTTATCTTTATGTTTTATTCTACTAAGGTATGATTAGAGGATTCTTAATTTCCCTCTAGGTTTATCCAGCTTGTTGATTTGAGAATGATTCAATAGAGTATAACCAGTGAAGAAATGTTGGTGAGCCCATGTCTTTCTGTGTACAACTTGAGATATTGTTTTTGAACGTTCTTTTCAAAGTTTGCTAATTAGAGTTAACCCATAGAAGTCTATGGTTTTCCCTGTCCTATGGCTAGGCTTTAATAGTTTCTTTGAAAGATCCCTTGAGAGTATGCCAAAAGTAGGCTAGATTCATATTTTCTGTCTGAACTTAGGCTATTTTCCTTGTTCTATCATATGTTTTCTCCTTTCTGAAAGTATTCTTAGGATTACCGGACTGTTGTCTGAAAATTTTTCTTTAATAAAAGTTTGTCCAAAGAGGTTTGTGGTTTTCCCTATCCCTTGGCTTGCTTCAAACAGTTACTTCGAAAGGCTTTTCTTGTTTTAGTGAAGTTAATGGATGCTTAATTAGTTGTTAGCTTTGATTCTTTCACAACATTTTAATGTTTCATATCAAAATTAAATCTAAAATATCCTTTGAGATAGATGACTTTCCCTATGGAAACCCTTGAAGAATTGTTGTACAATCAAATCCTTTTGTGACTCCCTAGCCTAATGGGTTAATACAGTTTCATGACCTATCTTTTAAACTGAAACATTTTTTAATATGCTCTCACCTTCACCCTTCAACTGACCTCTTCAACTAATGATATCCGTCCCAACCAAATAAAAAATTTCTCTGAGCTTCATAACTAGCCTAATATCATAAACAAAGCATAAAGATATATCCTTTGAAAACACTTAATAGAGAGATCCCTCTCTGAATCCAGGAAGGCTAGGTCCTAGGATTCCAAAGTGGTTTTTATGTGGCCCCCTGCAATGTTTATTCTTTCCAACCTTATAAATTGCAGGGAGCCAACATAGTGGCGACTCAACTGGGGAATAACTGAGTAATAGATAACTTCACAACTCAGAAAACCTCATACTCTAAAATGATTCAAGTTTCTACCAAGACTGGTTCCTGATTGTTGATTGTGGACAACAACCAGTCCTAAAAATAAGTAAAAATATTCCACCTGGTGACTCCACTACTTTTCAGTAGGCCTATTGATTCCCATTGGTTTTCCATAGACTCCACTGGGAAACTTATTTCATCATAAAAACATCATTAAGACCTAGTTAAGAGAACTTTGAGGATTAAGTTTCCTTACACAGATTAGTTTTCCTTCAAAATACTGTCATACCTAGCTGAATTTTCTTATTTTTTGGGTCTAAAGCCTAGCTTCTAGAAGAATTTATACTAGATCCCATCTTGACCCAAATCCTCCTGAAATAGTTGACAATCCAGAAAGTATCCTTCGGAACTCTCCTACATCCAAGAACCCAACTATTGTCAGACCAATTCACAGGGAAATTTTAGTCCCCGAAAACCTTACAGCTCTGCAAGATACCCAAGTTGACTTACATTTCATAAGAAACCTATCTAGAACCAAGTCATAAAGTGGTATAGATCAGATAGACTTCGAGCCTGAAAATTCATCACAAAGAAGTAGTAGAGAAACCTCCCCATCCACTCCACCTGATCTTCATTTCATTCATAACTTTGGTTTCTCTCATTCTAAATCTGCTCAACAGTCCCTTTCTCATCCAAGTACTTCTGTTACCCCATCTCATACATCCACAGTTCAAATCACTCCACTTCATCATACACCTCCTATCACAAATTCCCCACTTGTAAACCCCCCATTGTTTCCATAAGCCCATATCATGGCAACATGGTATGCTCCTCTAGTCCTTCCTTTGCCTTTAGTTGTCCTACAACCATATTATCAGTCCAAAATTCCTTTATATGATGCTAGTATTTCTGCTACTACTCAACAACATGTGGAAAAAATGGATGACTACTTTGATAAACAAGAAATAGATGATGAAATAGTTAAAATTAGGATGTTTCCTCAAAGTTTAGGGCGAGAAGCAAGAAAATGGTTCAAAGGTTTAACCCCTAATAGTATAAATTACCTCCCTGCCTTTCATCAATTATTTTTAAACAAATGGGAGGTCAAAAATAACCCTCTCCAGCTTTTATCAGAATATGAGAGCATTAAGAGAAATGTTGGAGAAGGTGTTCAAGAGTACTGCACTAGATTCAATAGTGTGTATAATGCCCTGCTGATTCATATGAAACCACCACAAGGCCTAGCTCTAATGAAATTCCCTGAAGTGTTTGACCCTGAAATGGCTTACCAATTAAGAGAAAGAGAACCCCTCACTTTAGAATATATGTAGAGAGGGGCAGTAAGTGTAGAGGAAAATCTACTTTCCAAAAGAGCTAGGATGAAAAAAGAGAAAAGGGTGACATATAGAGATGAAGCTGCACCTTCCACATCTGATTCAAGACTTGATAACTTATTAAAAACCATGGAAATGATGATAGATAGGATGAATGTAATGAGAGAGCCTACCCTAGAGGAAACCAAATAACTCCTCAAAACAGAAATCAAACTCAGAACCAAAATCAAAACTTTAGCAAAAACCCACCTCAAAATAGACAAAGGGATTTTGATCAACAGATCAGACCCCCTTTTGAGGAAAATTATGATGATGAAGTAGGGGGTACAATAGAAGAAACAGAGGAAAATCACATGAACATGTTGCGGGTGAACAATTAGGATACTAATTTCCTTAATGAAGAAGAACATGTCACATATACACCCTATGAAGAAGAGAGCCTAGAGTCTACAGACTACAAACTAGGCTTTGAAAATGCCATAATGGAAGTACACACACAATATGACTTGAGAAGTATAAAGAACCAAGACACTCCCAAGAAGAAAGCCTCTGAAAATTCTGCTAAAAACATCCTTGCAAATACTTCCAAAAATATAGCTGAAAACAATAACATAGTGGCTGAAAGTTCTAATCAAAACAAGGGAAAAAACACCCAAATTCATGGAAAACATAGGGGTGACACTAGCAACACTATAACCTCAGCTAATGCTCCCGAAAAAAGAATTTTAACTACTGTAAATAATAAAAACCAGAAAACTAATTTTACTGAGAAAATAGTAACTAAAAAGGCTGAATTAAACATTTCCAAAACTCAAACTCCTTTCATCACAGAGAGTGAAATATCCAAGATAAAAATCTCTATCCCTCTCACTGAGTTAGTCACTCAAGATGTATATAGGTCCCAGTTATTAATGGCTTTGAACATAGGAGATCACAATGACTATGTTAACTTAAATAACGACAAACCTGAGCTTCTGTTTGGACCAGAGGTAGAAGGAAGATTTCAAGAAGGAGCAGTTACTCCTTTTTATGTCAGTTTAAACATCTTTACATAATGGCATGCATGATTCAGGAGCATAACATAACCTAATTTTCAAAGTGATAATGGAAATATTAGGCCTTGAGGTAACCAGACCTTATAAAGATTTATACTCCTTTGATTCTAGCAGAGTTAAATTCCTAGGTATAATAAAAGATCTCTGTGTCAATTTAGAACAAATCCCAACTAAAAGCTCAGTAATGGACATTTTTGTGGCTGATATACCCCCCAAATATGGCATGCTTATTTCAAGATCTCGGGGTACTAAATTGCAAGGCACAATGCAAATGGATATGACTTATGCCACCATCCCTGTCTTTAGTCAACCTAGAAGACTCTATAGGGAAACAAACATGAAATACATGGTGAGTAGCCAGGAAAGACCAGAAAACTCCCCTCTTTATTCTATACATACTGACCTTGACTCATTCATTCTTTACAATGATGATATCCTAATGAGCAAGGATTAGAAAATAAAACGTCCAAAAACATAGTGGTAGCCATAGAAAAATTTGAAGGGAAAGAAAAATCATCCAAACAGTTGTCTAATTCAGAAAAACACAGCAAACAAAATAAAGGTCTTAAGTTATAATACAATCATCAACATACTGCAAATCATGACAATCAAAGAGAAATTTCTCAACACATTGAAAACCTTGAGGAAAAAGACACAAATAAACATAGTGCAGATCCTCAAAAAGAACACAGTGGTGATCAAAATAAACAAAACAGAGAGGACATAAAGGAAAATTATGAGGAATCTGAAGACAGTTGTCTTTGGAGTATGAGTTTTGATGGATCTTGTACTAAAACTGGTGCAGGAGCAAGCATATGGGTGCACAACACTGAGAAAAATCATGCTGAAGGTCATTCCTACAGATTAAACTTTTAGTGCACCAACAACATAGTAGAGTATGAAGCACTCATCTTAGAATACATTTATTGAAAAAACTAGGAGCCAAGAGGATAAAAGTTCATGGGGATTCAGAATTGAAAATTAGGCAAGTAAATGGGGAATATACTACTAAACATCCCAGACTAACAGCCTATAGAGATGATGCCATGGACTTATTAAAATCATTTGTTGAATTTCAACTCAATTTTGTCCCTAGAAACCAAAACATTCTTGCCAATGGATTAGCCTTTGCTGCTAGTACATGTTTGAAACCTTATGAAAGCAAACAATACAGAGTTCAAGTCAAATATAGACCAGAAATCCCAAACAATGAAATATAGTGGCAATTTTTTGAAGGAGACAAACAAATAGAAGACTTCCTACAGTCCAGAAATGAATTTGAAATGCCAAGTTCAGATTCAGAGTATGAAGAATACTGTCTTGCTGAGGAAACATCACATTTTAAAGAAGAAGATTCCCCTGAGGTTGCTGATATAAATATGTTAACCAAAGAACCAAAACATGGAACAAAAAAATACACAAATTCAGCAAAAGAAGATATAGAAGTGTTGCAATCCAAAACTGAATGCTTGCCAAAGGGTTTGGTACCCTTAGAAGAATTGTTTGACTTTAATGATGTTGCAAAAAAGCCAAAAATAGAACCTACTAAAGCTGAAGTAGAAGATTGCAATATAGGCAGTGAAGAAAAGCCTAAAATGATCAAATTATCCAAAACACTGCCAGCTCACATCAAGCTGAAATACCTTGAGCTGTTTAGAGAATTTTCTGATGTGTTTGCATGGAGTTATCAAGATTCAAAATCATATGATACAGAAATAATTTAGCACAATATACCCCTCAAAGAAAACTAGAAGCCTTACAGAAAAAAATTGCGCAGAATCAACCCTATTCAATTACCTCTGGTAGAGACAGAAATTAGAAAAATGTATGATGCTGGAATTATAGTCCCTATGAAATACTCAGAATTGGTATCTAATCTTGAATCAGCTAGGAAGAAAACAAGAGGAATAAGGCTTGGTATTGATTTTAGAAACTTAAATAAAGCCTCATTGAAGGAAAACTATCCCTTGCCCAAAATGGATCATATTTTACAAAGGGTAGTAGGTTCTAGAAGAATTTCTTTGCTATATGGCTTCTCCGGATATAACCAAGTATTGGTACATCCTGATGATCAACCTAAAACAACCTTTACTACACATTGGGGTACTTTAATGTATGTGAAAATGCCTTTTGGTTTAATGAATGATGGTGCCACATTCCAGAGAGCCATGGATATTTCATTCTCAGAATAAATAGGCTACTTCATTTTGATTTACTTAGATGACATCACATTTTATTCCAAAACAGAAGAAGAAAACCTAATACACCTAAGAAAAGTCTTTGAGAAGTGCAGAAAATATGGTTTATCCTTAAATCCCAAGAAAACGTTATTTGGTCTCTAAGAAGGTAAACTTCTTGGACATATCATATCTGAAGAGGGAATAAAGGTAGACCCAAAGAGGATTGAAGGTATATTTCAAATCAATCATCCTATAAACATCAAGGAACTCAAATATTTCATTGGGAAGATTAATTTCTTGAGAAGATTCATACCCAACCTAGCTGAACTCCTTAGAAACATGACAAATATGCTTAAAATTGAAGGAGTTAAATGGAATTTAGAAGCAAATAAATCCTCTGAACAGGTAAAAAAATCACTTACTAAAACACCAGTTCTTACCAGTCCTGATTTTACAAAAGATTTTTTTTTATATTTTCATCTGCATCAAAACACATAGTGGTTGTTGTCCTCTTACAGAAAAACATAAAGGGACAAGAGCAACCTATTGCATTTTTCAGCAAGGCATTAAGAGATGCACCTTTGAGGTATAATATAATGGGAAAAAAAAAAGCTTTTTCCTTGGTCAAAGCTTTAAAAGACTTCAGAGTTTAAATTTTACACTCACACATCATAGCATTTGTGCCTCATTCAGTGGTAAAAGACATTTTGACACAAGATCCTGAAGGAAAAAGAGGAAAGTGAATTGTTGTAATACTAGAATATGACTTAGAAATTAAGCCCACTAAGCTCATCAAAGTTCAAGGACTAGCAAAACTTATGGCTGAATCCAACTTTCAAGCTCTTGATATAAACATGGTTAATGCATTAAATGAGCAGAATGAGTTGGCAACTCCACTTATTAAAGATAATTTTCTGAATTCATCTTGGTATGTTGATATTTTGTATGTGCTACTTAATCTAAATGTCTCTCCTGGTTTGTCTAAAAAAAAGGCAAGATTTTTAAAGTTAAAAGCTATAAATTACTGCATTTTAGATAAATGTTTATATTGGAAAAATGCTAGTGGATTATTTATTAAATGTTTACCTCAGAATGATGCAGATAAGATCAAGCATGAGTTCCATGAAGGAGAGTGTGGAGGCCACCTCTATTGGAAAAATATTGTGAACAAAATCCTTAGAGTTGGCTATTACTGGCCCACCCTCTTTCAAGATGTCCATAAAATGATAATTGCCTGTCATAAATGTCAAATCTTTGAAGGCAAAAGAAAATTTCTTCCCTTACCTCTGTAACCAATCACTGTTGAAGCTCATTTTCAATAGTGGGGTCTAGACTTCATTGGGGAAATCCATCCTGCCTCATCTACCCAACATAAATGGATCCTCACAACAACTGATTATTTTAGGAAATGGATAGAAGCCATCCCTTCTAGGAATGCCACAGACTTAGTCATCATTTCATTCCTTGAAAATCATATCCTGTTTAGATTTGGCTGTCCTAGGAAAATTATCACTGACAATGTTGTTGCCTTTGGGTCCAAACGGATGGTTGATTTCTGTCACAAATATCAGATTACATTGGGCCATTCCAAAACTTATTACCCTCAAGGTAATGGGCTGGCAGAATCCTCAAACAAACGTTTGGTAAACATAATCAAGAAGTTGCTGGAAGAGAATAAAAAAACCTGGCACAATAAGCTAGTACATGCACTTTGGGCAGACAGGTTGACAGTCAAAAAGGTCAATTGGGATGTCCCCTTATCAGCTAGTTTATGGAGCAGATGCAATATTTCCAACTAGTCTAGGAGTGCCAATCATGAAGTTGATCCAAGAAATGCAATCTGAAAAAGATGATATGATAAGAAGAATAAACCAAACTATTCAGTTGTAGCAAACCTGAGGGTAGCAAACCTGAGAGGAAGTCTACAAAAGAGCACAACAAGTACAAGAAAACATCAAGAATCTGTTTGATAAAAGAACAAAGGCAAGTGATTTAAAATGGGTGACAAAGTGTTGAAATGGGATTCTAGAAAATAATATAAGGGCAAACATGGAAAATTTGAAAATTTATGGAAAGGCCCTTATCTCATTTAGTCTGTTATAGGTAACAATGCATTCTTCCTTCAAGAGATGGATGAAGCTGAACATTTTGGAGGTCCTGTCAATGGCAGGATGCTCAAACATTATTTTTGTTAAGGTTTTTGTTCAAAGTTCTTTTTCATTATAAATAACATTTCTTGAAAGAAAGTTTAAATATGAAAAATACAAAAACACTAGAAAGAGAAAAAGAGGGCAGATAAAAAGAAAAATTACAGCCCCATACCAAAAAAAAGAAAAATCTGAAAGTGTGCAAGTCAAAATGCCACTTCTTGAAAAGAAACTGTTATTTAGTCATACAGCCTAATCATGACTAAGTAAATTTCAATTTTGTGTTGATAGGTTAGTGAAAACAGAGTTTCCAAAGAGTGTAATCTTGGCTTATCAGTAGAATAGATTAGGATAGAGAAAGAAATGGTTCTAACCAGCCCAAAATCTGAACCAAGGAAAAGAAAAGAGAAATGGCTCCAAAAATATCAAAACTTGAGCCAAAGAAGGAAAGAAGGATGCTTAGAAAATTTCATATCTTAAGCCTTCAAAGTTTTTTTTTACATTTTCTGCAAATAAATTCTATGTGCATCTTGTACATAATTCCATAGCCCTCATAGCAAATCAGACTGAGTAATCCTGATTTGACTATGTTTTGAATTTCCTGTTTTAGAAATAGAGAATAAAATATGTCAAATAGCTCAATCTTGACAGATATTTAGAATAGGTAGAGAATTACTGAGTTCAACCGTTTAATATGAACTCATGGAAGATATAAGGGTAGAAATAGATTAGTTTACTTCTTTCAAATAAAAGAACAAAATGACGTTGAAAGGGTTTGCAAGTCCAAGTGCACCCATTGATGAAAACATGTTAGGAAAATTAGGTTGTGTAGGTAGAAATTTGAGAGGAAAATCATCTTCTTATAATTCTGCAGATCATCTTTTTAAGCAGCATGATCAAAGAAAATGATATTTTCAAAGTGCAGCAAAACACAAGGCACTAGTCTACTTTCTATAGATTTATTCTTTGAGGTTCTTGACACCTCCAAGGAGCTGCCCTCCCCAAGTGGAGCCACTATTAGCCATCTATAAATTCTATTATATGTCATGATGGATAAATTAGTCTTTCAGTTTTCAAGAAACAAATATGATGAAAACTTTGTGACTTCTTGAAACCTAACTGTGTTCATTATCTTTCAAAAATCCATTTCGTTGATAATCCTCATTCAAAATCCTCCAAGTAGTCTTGTTGTTACAAAAGAAGACTATTTTTAGACCTTTTTCCATCATTTTCACCTTCACAATTTCCTCCCAAAGTCCCTCCATTTACCCATTTTTTCACCTACCCTAAATGATATTTTCCTTATCCAAAAAATCCCCTTTTCTCCCTCATTTTCCCTTCATTCTCCCAAAAAAAAAACCCTTTTAAACCTTATAATACCCCTTTATATGGTTTAAATCACCATTTTTATCCTATCATAACCTCTAAAAAGTCTAAAACCCCCACTTTTTTAGGCCTTTTCCGACCCCTTTATAAAATTAGGACTTAAGCCCTTTTTGGGCATAAGCCCTTAGCCCTTTCTTCATATAACCTCATCCTATGACCATTGGCTAAATCCCCGCTCATTTTTTCTTAGCCCTGGTCCCACTCTTCCTCCACAGGACCTTATCCTTGCACCTTACTTTCAGCCCCTTCCCCTTGTATATTTCCCACCTCGCCCTTGTTTCCTCCGATTTAATCTTAGTCGTTGGTTGCAATCAATCCAACGATCACCGGGCTTTCTCCCCTCCATTCTTGTTCCGCAATCTCCATTTTTCCATTTCTCCCATCGACTAATCCTCACTGTTGATCTTGTTAATCCAACGGTAATTGCAAATCTCGAGTTCCTAAAGCTTACCGCATAGTTTTTCCGCTCCCCGAAAAAATTGCTGACGTCGATCCCCGATCCCACCATTTCTGTGGCCGAGGAATTTGTGCCATCGCGCTCCCTCTCCGCCATTGATCTAGTTCCCCCAGATCTAACGGCCCATAGTCATCTTCGTGCCCATTTCACCAAAACCTTTTAACGCCCAAATTCAACGCGAAATGGGCAGTTTTTCTCAGACACGTGTCGCCCATTCTGCGGTATCATGTTTTTCAAGTCCATTACCACTTACCACCTGTGCCCTGCATGAATACCACCCTGGTATTCTGAAAAACCACCTTTGCCATTTCTGTGCCATTATTAAGTTTGAAACCCCGTTCTTCATAAATTCCGCGATGGAACCTTGTCTACGCATCCCCCTCCTCTGAAAATGCTCCAACACCCACCCCGAGCCTCTAAAGCAATCTAAACCATGAAATGCAAGTTTTTGTCTAATTATTTTAGTTTTTTTTGTAGGTTTAATGGTGGCTAAGTACACAGGCCCTCCCATAGCCAAATACTAGTGGTTGGGTTTTAGGATGACGATCCTTAAAGACCAAATAATGTGCAGAAGAGGGACCTTCAGGGTTTGTTTAGTGTTTGACTAGTATCTCATGAGCATTGGTTGAAGTAAACCCTCTAGCGCAGCATTATAAGACACCTATACAAAAGGCAGAAGAAAGTGAAGACTAAATTTATGAGAAGACTATGGACAAAAGGCACAATTTAAAGATAAATTAATTAAAGGATAAAACAGTCAGTAAAGTGACAAAAAGAAAAAATATGATAAAGAAGGCCTAAAGCCAAATTAGAGGCCTAATCAGAGTTAAAGCCACCAAGAAGACATATCAGCAAGAAGGAGTGCTTTGACTGCATAAATCAATGAAGCAATCACTTCTCCAAAAGAATCAAAATGCCACCTACAGGCCTAATTTGCCTCAAAAGACACATAAAGTTACTCCAAGTCAGAGATATTTCCAAATGATAGCTCAGAAGTTATTACCAACCCACCTAAAAAGCCTAAAAGTCAAAAAAAGCAACTAAGTAGTTCAAATAGTTAATGCAATATTCATTTATGCAAAGTTAGACTTAAATACATTCTGCCTTGGGCCTTGCATGGTCTTAAAGGTCGAAAACATTAAACTCTGTCATTTATGAACCATTAGAGACCCTTTCTTTCACTCCACCTCCTCATTTATCTATAAATACTGTATAAGGAGTTCATTGTTGTTGTTGGTTGGATTATTATTGAAGTGTAAGATAGTTGTTGAAGTTGTTGAAGTATTGTTGAGTAGTTGAAGAACACTAGGCTGAGAAGAGAAGTTTTGAGCTGTAAAGACTTGTTGGACTTGGAGATTTTAACTAGTTTGAACATCAATAATACAAGTTGATTCATGGGATCATGGTCTATGTTAATGGTGATGTTATTCCTCACTGTTTGTGTTTCTTCTTCTGTTTTACATGCTGTCCATTTTCTCTAATAAAGAACAAAAAATTTAGAATAGGATTTACTAAAAGGTACCCTATTTCTGTCTGAAAGCTTTATCTTTATGTTTTCTTCTACTAAGGTATGATTAGAGGATTCTTAATTTCCCTCTAGGTTTATCTAGCTTTTTTATTTTAGAATGATTCAATAGAGTATAGCCAGTGAAGAAATGTTGGTCGGCCCATGTCTTTCTATGTACAACTTGAGACATTGTTTTTGAATGTTATTTTCAAAGTTTGCTAAGTAGAGTTAACCGAGGGAAGTCTATGGTTTTCCCTGTCCTCTGGCTAGTCTTTAATAGTTGCTTTGAAAGAACCCTTGTGATTATGCCAAAAACAAGCTAGATTCATAGTTTCTGTCTGATCTTAGGCTATTTTCCTTATTCTCTTATATGTTTTCTCCTTTCTGAAAGTAGTCTTAGGATTACTAGATTGTTGTCTGAAAAGTGTGCTTTAATAAAAGTTTGTCCAAAGAAGTTTATGGTTTGACCTATCCCTTGGCTTGCTTCAAACAGTTACTTCGAAAGGCTTTTCTTGTTTTAATGAAGTTAAGGCTTTCACTACACAGGCCTATGGTGGCCTACCCTGCATCATGATGCCAACAATCATTGTAAAACCTACGATATGTGCCAATGAATAGGGATACCACCCCGCTGGGATGAAATTCCTCTTCAACTACAAATGTCTCTTCAAGAATTTTATAAGTGGGCCATCGATTTCATAGGGCCTATCAACCCACTAGGAAAGAAGATGAGTGCATGCTACATTATTACTGCCACTGATTATGTAACTCGGTGGCGAAGCACAATCAGTAAAATATTCCACTGCAAATACCATTACGCATTTCATATTTGAACATATCTTGACTAGATTTGTGTGTCCGAAGATCCTCATGAGCGACAGAGGTACACACTTTGTTAACAAAAAAATCCAAGCTTTGACTGTGGAGTTCCGAATCCATCATGCAAAAATTACAAAGTATCGTTGATAGGAAAATGGTGCAGTTGAAGCCTTTAACAAAATCTTGGAGCAAGAACTGACAAAGGTCTGTAATGTCGATCGGAGTGATTGGGACGTCCGCATCCAGTCAGTTCTTTGGGCTTATCGAACCACCTGCAAGAAGCTAACTGGGAAAACTCCTTTTAGGATGGTCTATGGCAAGGAGATCATTATGCCAATAAATTACATTATTCCTAGCCTATGTATCGCAGCAGCTACGAACATGGCAGACCCCAACATCATAGAGGAGCAACTAGTGTAGTTTGTGGCTTTGGAGGAAGATCAGGTCCTAGCTAACTTCCATCAGTAGGTGCAGAAGGCCCGTAATAAAGCCTGGCATGATCAGCATATTCACCAAAATATATTCGCGAAGGATGACTTGGTCCTCTTATACGATAGCCAATTTGTAAAACATCCAGGGAAGTTCTAGCAGCATTGGCTTGGCCCCTATACTATTAAGGAGATCACAGATGGTGGAGTTGTTCGGCTAGCCACCCTGCGCGACGATATGCTACCAGTATATGTCAATGGTAGTTGAATCAAACCATATTGGATCAAATGACTACATGGTTGGAATAGCTATGCAGGTGTAGATGATGAACCTACCATCGCAGTGACTTGGGATGAGTCACAAGATTGTGTTGGGGGACCATTGGAAAAAGGTCCCTTGCAAGCTGCGAAACTGATCCATTTTGTATAATTTTTTATTATATTTAGTCTAAAGCAGGGGTTTTGGGGTGGGTCAAAGCCCCTAAAGCATCGTAAATGGGTCAAGGGTAGACCAAGAGTCCGCAAACCACGGTTTTCAGACCATTGGATATGTAGGCTAAAATAGTATAAGTAGTTGAACCTTTTTGAGTTATAGGATAGATTAAGAATGATAAGAGATTGATGCTAAGTGCATATTGATAGATCTGGTTAGGGTTGTTGGGGAAGGACTCTTGCTACTATGTGCGTGGAGAATCCCTGTCCTACTGTGTGCGGACCCTATTGCTGTGTGTGCAGGTTGGGATTTGGGTATTGTAAGTGGATCTTAAGGATTAATGAATGCAGATGTATTGTTGGGTATCTGAATCTGTTGGAATTTCTCTGTGATGCTTGGTTGATTAATATATGTTGATGTGTTATTGATTTAAGCTACGAACATACTTGTGTTACTTGTTTATGTTGCGATCTTGGACTGTTATGTTACATTTTCTACAAGAAGATCTGGAATAGCTGTGTTATCTTTCTATAAGTTCATGATCTGTTGATTATTGTGAGTATCATTGATATTAAGCACGTGGATGCAAATGGAATCTATAGATCTAGGCTCTGTAATATAATATCATGTTGCTATAAGACTGAACGCAGCTCAGTTTGACTTGCCTACCCTCTCCCAGGGTACGGAAACCTGGTTCTAGCAGCCACCCATACTACTTCGGGTGAGACTTTGGCCTGCGCAAGCAGGTCACTATCGAAAGGGCTAGTAGTATAGAGGTTTGTTGGCAAACCTTGAACCTTCGAACCTGGGTTAGGGCCTCTGGAGCCAACAAGGATCCTACAAGAGTTCTTATTGTTTGGACACCTGATCCCTTTTCTCCAAATATTTTAGATTTTGGATGATTCTTTTAAACATACCTAGATGGAGCCTTTTCTGATATATCTTCTTCTGGTGCTTCATTGGGTTCTCCTTCTATATTGTTGTTATTTTATGATGGAAAATATAAATCATTGCCATCTTCATTTGTTGTTGTTATTTCCTTTTTGGGAGTTGTGAGAGACTTATCAATTACAACATCAATACGTTCAACAATATTTCGAAGTCTTTTATTGTAACATTTATATACTTTACTTCTAGAAGAGTAACCAAGAAATATTCCTTCATTTGCTCTAGGTTCAAACTTATCAACTTTTTCATCATTTTTCTTGATAACACATTTGCTTCCAAAAACTCTAAAATGCTTCATAGTGGTAAGATTACCATACTAGAGCTCATAAGGAGTTTTATCATTGTTCACATGAACATGAGCTTTGTTGAGAATATTTACTGTAGTATGTACTTCTTCTCCCTAAAAGGTATCGGGAGTTCTAGATTCATTAAGCATAGCACAAGCCATTTACTGAATTGTTCTATTCATTCTTTCTGCCATGCCAATTGGTTGTGGAGTTCCAACTACATAATTTTTTTTATTATGCCATATTGTTCATAGAAATCAAAGAATTCATATGATGTGTATTCTCCTCCTCATTCAGATCTAAGACATTTGATTTTTAGATCTAATTCATTTTCAACCAAATCTTTGAAGATCTTAAACTTTTAAAATGCTTCATATTTATGTTTCAATAAATTGATCAAACACATTCTAGAAAATTCATCAATAAATAGAATATAGTATTGTTCTCCACAAGGAGAATTTTTCCTTATGGGACCACATAGATCAATATGTATAAGTTCAAGAGGCCTACTTGATGATCCTTCTGTGGAATTGAATAGCACCCTCGTTTTCTTACCAAATTGGCATGATTTGCAAATGGTACTTTCAGGCGGAGTAATGTTGGGTAGATCATGAACAAATTTGAGTATGATATATTTTCTTATTTGATAGAAGCTCAAATGCCCCAATCTTCTGTTCCATAACCAATTTTCTATCGATTTACCTAAATATCATTGTTCTTGGCCACCTTTTAGCATATACAGATTGCTTAGTGTTCTAGTTCTTTTTACAACGGTTTTTCTGGTGTCAAGTTCATGAACTACACATTCTTTTGAACTAAAGACAATTTAATTTCCTTGATCACACATTTGAATCACACTCAACAAGTTATGCTTTAATCCATCCACATACATAAAATTTCTATCTTTCACATTTTATTTTAGGAAAACAGAACCTTTACCCTTACTGATAGTAGGAGATTCATTTCCAAAGGTAACATTCTTTTCCTTCTCTAATGCCTTGTATGAGAGGAGTTTATTTTTATCACCTATCATGTGTTTTGAGCATCCGATATCAATGTACCATTAATTCTATTCTCCTTCTGCAAATAAAGCTATGCCACAACTTTCAACCTGTAAATCCTTATTTCTCCATACCTTGGAGTTTGTGGGTATATGTTATTTTTGCTGAAGTTTTCTCCTGCATTCAAATTCTTCATGTCCAAAGTTATTACAATAAGAACATTCAATTTCATCTTTAAGAAGAGAAAATTTTTTATAGGTATTCTTCTTTATTCCTGTCTCATTTATTTTCTTTCTTGCTTCTTTGGTCATGATGGTTTTGTATGCAACACATTGAGCAGCTTTAAGAAGAAAATTATGACCCAAGAAACATTTCCATTAAAGAATAATTTTCTACGATCATTGAACCTTCTATTGATGTTTTCCTGTTGATTTCAGTTATTGTTCATCCTTGAATTGAAATGGTCATGCTTCACCTGGGCACTATCTTTGTTCTTTTGCTAAGTGACTAATTGTTGTTGGCTGGCTTTAGTTTCATTTTGATATATTTTTGCTCAAGACTGAGAAGATTCTCTGATATATCCAAGACTTGTCTTTATAAGACGAGAGTGTTTCACCTTGATAATTTCATCTAAGGTTTCAGATCCTTTAGAAAATCTAATATTTAAAGTTTTCACTTTCTCAATTTATTTTCTTAGACTTACTATTTCACAATCTAATATCTCATTGTGCTTCGCCTTTTCTATAATATGATTATTTAGAGTAGTCTATTTTTCAAATTCCTTTTCTATACAAGTGTCATTTTCAAATTCTATGAGTAGCCTATTATCTTGATCATATTCTCCTTTTTCACTATTTCATAGACCATCACTATCTTCATGAGTATAATATCTTTTTATATTGATAAAAATTTTCTTATTTGTTTTTGCCAATTCCTTTCCCTTTTCATGATTATATTTATGGGGACATTTAGTAGCATAATGACCAACTCTCCCACAAGAAATTTTTTTGAAAGGAATCTTAGCTCTGAACCTTCTCGTGCCAAGTTGTAGTTTCCTTAAAATTTGTATCTCATCTTCTTCTTAAACATAACTTGATATTTATTGTTCTTATATTTCCTTGCCTTTTGTAACAAATCTAAAAACAACTTCTTTGACTTTAGATGGGCCTCCTTTCCTCATTTCACACACAGTTAGAATCCCATGAAGTTGAACAATAGTAAGAGTTTGTAGATCCTGCTTCTCTTCAATAGCAGACACTTTTGACTCAAATTTAGGAGTTAGATATCTTAAAACGTTTTCTACTAGAGTGGTTTCAGTTATATTTTCACCCAAATTTATCATAAAATTTACGATCTCATCTAGAAGTAAGAAGAAACTAGCAATGCTTTCATCATTATGCATTCTGAGTTTTTCATATTGAATTTTGAGAGTTTGGAGTCTAGCACTTTTTACCTTAGCATCACCTTCATAGCTCAGAATGATTTTTTCCCATATCTCCTTTGTTGTATTTAACTGCATAACTTTGAAAAAATTTGATTGAGTCAGAATCCCCAATAAATCATTGACAACCTTTGCATTGGTTTCATAGATTTTCCTTGCTATTGGGTCTATTGGAATAGAGGTTGGATATTGGTAACTGCCTTCAACTATAGCTGATACATCTGCTCTAGGAGATTGAAGATAGGATCTTGTCCTTGTCTTCCAGAAGATTGAATTATTTCCATTAAAGAATGGAGGTCTAATAGATGTTGTCCCATATTGATTGATCATCTTAGATGATCATCCTTCTAGTGATTAAGCTTCTATAGAAGGACCTACTCTGATTCCAATTGTTTCGAAAAATACTGAGAGGAGGGGGGTGAATCAGTATTTTCAATAATCATAATATTTTACTTTTCTATTTACTAATTTCTGTACATGACTTTGATTATCCCAACCAGAATTTTTTTGTGGGTATACCAAGAAGAAACTTGCATATACTTGGATAAATTTATTGTTTAGATAAACATTCAGAAACATTATTTAACCCAAATCATCAGTTATGCATCAGATAGTTCAACATTAAATATGTGTAGTAATAATATAATAAATCATCACACAAGAGCATCACACATGAAGACCAAGATTTAAGGTGGAAACCCAATTCAGGAGAAAAATATCGTTGTTGTCATGTCTGTCTTCAATATTTATTATATGAAAACTACTTACAATGTTGTACTTATGCAGACTCATATCAGTATGTAGGAATATAGTTTTAGAAGGCTACAACCTTCTCTCATTCTCCAGCTGCTACTGGAAGGGAGCTCCAACCCCCTAATCTAGTTTACCATCCACTACTAGAAGGGAGCTACAACCCCCTAATCAAAACACCAGCTTCTACTGGCAGGAATATTCTACTTCCACATTGAAGCCTTCAACCCTTAGACCCACTGCAGAGTATGGTTTCATAAATTTTCACACTGGATCCAACAGCTTCAACACAACTCAACATAAATATCAACACCAATATACTTAACCCAAACTTCAAATAGAACATTGAGATCACTGTAATCAGAACAGAGTAATAAATCCAAATTTCATAATGAATATGCAAAAGAAATTTCAACCCTAATCATTCATTATCTTAAATGCATATGCTACTTCACTTTACTGAACCAATGTGTATACACGCTTTCCTGCATGCCAACTTGCGTATAGATCTATGAATACTGAATTTCTAGAATTTGATCAATCTGAGAAACAGATCTGAGGCTTTGAGTCATATATATTTTCATAATTACAGAACCCTTATTCAGTCAGCATCATATTTAATCACTCATTGATCAGATTTATACATATTCATCTTAGCAGCATGTAGAGTATTCAAAGAAACCAGATCTACATGAAGAATTCATTGAAAGACAACAGAAATAGAACAACAATAAAGAGATAACCTCTCCATCAAGCTTTAGAAAAACCTGACTTCAATACGCACTTTAGCTAAAACAAACCCACATGTATATGCGCTTGCACCATGACAAACCAAGGTATAGATATGGAAATATTAATTCTGCATAAAGTTTCAGATCTATAGACTTACCCAAATTTCTTCACTTCACCTCAGAAAACATGCATCAGGTCACAAATCCAAACATCTCATAAATAGATCATGCAAATAGATAGTCATTTTAGGTCTAGAGATCCTGATCCATCATTGTATCCATGGGTGCATCATAATTTCAGACCTACAAATAAACAAAACCCATTTCATGCAGATATACTTCAAAGAGAAGTATTCAATTCAAACCCTTAATCATGCACATCCTTGCACTAAGATCTACTTCTCCTTATATAGGTTTAGCCTTTATCAATACCATGAGCCAAAACAACACAAGTGTCGATGGTATTCTTGGACGGAATCAAATAGACAACATCGTGCTCAATATTGTGGGCTAAAACCACGATAATGCCACCTGGTATCATAATTTCAGAGCGCAAAAGGCATACACAGATTGGATTTTTCTTGTGCGCGTGTATACGCAACTTGGCCTACACGAACTCGCATATAGAACGTTCAATTATGAATATTAATCATCTTTTGCTGAACTTTATATGTTTCTTCTCCTAGACTTTCTGCAAACCACATAATTCATCATTTTTAAGATATTTTCCATTAAGGACAACATATGCAACCATAAGAATCATATTTCCAACATCAGTGTCATATCTGTGGTCATGACACTCATCACTAAATCTTTGACTAAGCCAAAAATAAATCTCTTATCCTTGGCATGGTTCCTTCTGAAGGTTGATCTGTCAATGCCATTTTCAGGCTCAAGAGGACCAGTTTCAATGAACCTCAAAAGATCATGCTCTTGGAATATATCACAAGGGCTTCACTGCGGGAGCAACACTATACCACGTGGGTTCATATTGGGGGATATATAATGAGGAAAAAATGACATAATATATTGGGGGATATATAGGGGGTAAAGGGTTTTTATATTTTCTGGTATAAAAAATGGAGCTCAAATTTAATGAAAAAATATAAAGGGGTATAAAAAATGATAATGAAAAAATAGATACCTACAATATATATTGAAAGTAGGGGCTTTTTAAATTGGAAAGGTGTATTGGGTTTATATTGGTAGGGGGTTAAATAATGTGATTTTTAGAGGTTTTTTCCAATATGTACTCAAATTAAAGGTATTGTTTAATATTCTATGATCACACGTGATATGTTAGAGGTTCATTGAGTGAAGCCCTATAATATCCCAGAATGGGGATGTAGCAATATATGAACACAATAATTAAAGAGTAGTGATACATCAACACATAAAATGTAAGAAGATCAAAATAGCCATCATATTAAGATCATAGTAGCAAAATTATACAATATCTTGAGGAAATAATCACTCAAGTTAGGCATCACAAGCCTCAAGAGAACATGTATATGAAAAATGAAGTACACTGCTACACAAATATTTCCCAAGGCTATAAGAGCACAATTGTATTGAGGATAAATTTTGCTGGAAAGTGTCAGTACACAGATCTAAAATAATATATCTTATACAATGATGGGAGTGAAGATATAAAATCCCAAAATCAATTTCAAGACAATCCAGAAAGGATTTCCTGAAATATGCAAAAAGTGCAAAATGCCGGAGTGCAGTCCTAGGACTGAATAGTAGCTGCAACTCAGTAACTGGATGGAGATGGCTAAAGATGTTGTACAAGATGAATAAACCTCCTCCAATTTATCTTCCAAGTGAAAGGTTGATCCTAACACTATAGATATTACTCTCCAAACAAACACTGCAGCCCCTCACTGCAAATGGTCACAGAAATAACGCAGTCACTGAGGGATATTGCATTATAGATGAAAGAAAATATGTTTTCCAAGTGCCAAGATGTGAAATCAGCTCCATAATCTTCTTAACTGAACTCCCAAAGGAAATAAAGCTTCTTCCTCTGAAAAACAAGCTCCAAAAGTGGTGTTGTCAATCCTCCACTGCAACACCCTGCAACACAACGTTATACTCTGCAGAAATAATGCCATAGCTGAAGGAGGTAGCTTGGCCTCAAGCCTGGATGTAGAGAAATACAATACAAGCTCCCTCAAGAGGCCTCTCAATAAAGGAGAAGGAATTCCTAAACAGGAATTCCTTGTGCTAAGAAACACAACAATCTCAACTAAACAATTGAAGAAAGCACAACAGTCATGTAGACCGCAAAATCAATAATCAATAACATAACATGTCTTGCTATGGATTCCTTGCCCTCCTTATATAGAAATGGAAGCCTTCTCATCTTGGGTCCCACTCATTAGGGTTTCCTCCACCAAGGAATCTTCCTCCCACTATCACTGCGTTGTCTTCAAAAATGATCTCCACCTTTATCCCAACACTGTTGACTTGGTCAAACTTGACCTTGTCCACATGCAAATGTCCCTTTCCACACATGAGGGTGTGAAATATAGCTCCTATGATGATACCTTTTCACATTTTGAGGGATTTTATTCATGTTTTAGATATATATGGGCCTCCTTACCCATTTATTCATCTCCTAGGTGTTAAAATTAAAATTCAATATTCCAATTAGCTGCATGCTAGTTTTGGAATATTACAGTCCTTCCCTCCCAAATGTTGCTTGTCCTCAAGAAAATGCAAGGATAGAAATGAAGAGCCTCCTCTTCTTCCCCTGTAGCATCCTCATATAGTAAAATTCTCCAAGGATAAATATGTTGGCTCATCAATACATCTCCAAGTTGCCCCTCCCAAGTGTGCAAGCTAGCTTTTGGAGAGCACCCTAAATAACTATCATCATGTAAAAGTAAGACATCCATGGAGGAAAAAATGGGCTGTCTAAAGGCCTTATTGAGGCATGAGATCTGATATAGATTGGGATCTACCATCCCCATATGAATCTCCCATCCCCAAGCTATCATCCATCCAAAATGAGCCACCCTCCAAAATGGTAACTCATGCAATGTAGGTGGGCTAAATATCTGATCATGGTAGAAAAAATAGCCTACCCCATGCTACCCTCCTCTCCACTTATGATAAGTGTAGAGTGTCTATTGATCTTGGGCTGCAATAATGTTGCCCTCAACTGGCAAGAAAAAGACTAGATCTCCAAAGACCTTGTCTCCAATGTTGTGAATAAAGCTGGCCCAAACCATCCCATATATGATGAATAGGACATGTTCACTATATGGAATCCAAATGAGAAAAATACTAAAGGTTTCATATAGAGCTGAAAGGTACCAAAAGTTTCCCCAGTGGTCACAGCGTAGTTTTCCTAACTGTTGTTTCAGAAAATAACACGGCAAGTTGTTTCTTGACAAATGGCTAGTTGTGTATGTCATAACATCTACTAGTGAATAGTAAATGGATTGGTATATCAACTGAGCATACATAAAATAATAAAACACTTTCCCAAGGCTATACAAAATATGGTTGTCTCCATCATATAATTTGGCCCAAAATTGACCATGGAACCCAAGTAGAAGCTTGCCCTCTTATGGAGCAATGCACTGAATAGAAATGGTAAGAGTATGAAAATATTGTGTTAGACAATCAATAAATTGAAAAACTAAATTCTTACCATGTACTAGAAGTAAGAAGATGTATGGAACCATGAATAAGTCCTCCATAGTGGTATGACATACTCCCATGGAGAGGAATGAATCATATGCTGCATGAAGATCACCCTTCTTATGCTTGTAAATCCAAGTTAAGAAGATCATATTTCTGTAATAGATGTTTCCATCCACTACCCCATCTCTCTCACCTCCTCATTGTTCACCAAGTGCATCATGTGTGAATGATCCTGGGGACACTCCATCAATAAATCCAATCTCCCAAGTGACAACGTTGTTGGCCTATGCAAATAGGCTCCTACCAACTCAAAGCTCCATTCTTTGACATGCCCTTTGTCAAAGAAATCTCTCAAAATGCTACTATATACAGGAAATTCCTTCCAAAGTGGAACTTCCTTCAGATCACCCAAGGCTAAGGAGTAGCACCTTTGCACCATGATAGTGCCATCTCCTACTCTTACAACATCATACAAATTATGAGAGAAATTTTCCCATGCTCTCACAAGAACAACCAAAGAAAAAATAGTTCTTGCTGCCTCCTCACACCTCCATCATACAAATCATGTGGTGAAAATATAAAGATTGATATGAAGAATGTCATATCAACACAATGCATCCATACTCCTTGCTACCCTATGATGCAAGTATCCTGCCAAACTTCCTCCTCCCACATACCCTTTGAAAGAGGATATGTCACATGATGGCCAGACTCCTTCAAGAGTAGCCAACGCAGCCAAGCCTCATGCTACCCAGTGTCATAGATTTGCAAGTAGCTTTCCAGCCTCTTGCTCACCATCCACACCCATTCATCAAAATGTGGGTGCCTCCCATCATGCTCTACCTTGGTACTCTTCCAATGAAGACTACAATCCTCCCAAATCAGATTTTTCCTCTTGCATCTCATGGGTTGTTGAAATGCAACTCCTTGGAGATCTCCTAGGGAAGATATCACACCAATGACCATCTTGAATCCATAGGGATCCAAGTGTGCTGGAGGTAAACCCTCCTCGCTATTGCTTAGTGACAGCACTGTAAAACTCCTCAATGGTGTACTTTCTGTCTCATGCTCCAACTCAAGGATGAACATATGGTTTTGTATAAGATTTTTTTGGACAAGGTTCATCCTATCCTCCAAGAATTAACACCCCAACCTCAAGTGTTGTGTGAAACTCAACAATGGCACACGAGGATTATGGTTCATCCCTCCCTTGAAAAATTCAAGGTTGCACAGCGTAGTGCAGTTCTGTTGTTCCACATTATCAGTATGCAATGGTGTACATCCCTCCATAAGATTTTCTGAAATAATAGGAAATGGAAACTTAGGCATACCTTGGTGAAATTCGGGAACATCTTGTAAGGCTCCAAGAGTTCCTTCCTCCAATGTATTGGCTTCCCCAACTGTTGGTGATGATGGTTACTCCTCCATAGTTGTATCAGTGCTGGTACATGCCTCCTCAAATGGTAGTGAGGGTTTCTCCTCCTCTAATTTCTCTTTGCCAAATTTTCTAGTCAACCTTTTAGTAAACTCAACAAAAGTAGTCACTCGTGCATGACTCAAATGGCTGAACCACCAAATGTTTGCTTCACCCTCAAGGTGTAGCGCTGCAATCTCTACAACCTTTCTTTATACCACTGAATTTAGTAGGAATAATGCATCTAGTTTCCTTTTCGAAGCCCTTGCTGTAGATGACCCATCAAAAGTAGACAATAGAAACCTATTGCCCTTGATTCTCCTTGTGTTGCAAGGCCTCCTTTATTCCTCCCGCCGAATGAACTGTGGGAAAGCTAGATTCTCCTTGAAGGCTCTAGGTTGAGATTTGTACTCAACAAGGTATTCACTTAGAATCTTGTGATCCAATTGTCCTCCATATTTCTACAATTTGTCTCCTTTTTCAAAAGAAAAGGGTATAGTCCCACTTCTTTTCTCTTCTCTTCTTTGCTTGACCTCCTTATTGAGGTCCTTTCTAGATCTGAAAAGAGATGAGAAGAAACTCACTCTCTCCATCATTTTGATCTTCCTCTTTGTCTTCTTATTCTTTTGATAGAATAATGGCTGAGATCCACAGGCTGAGCCAAGGTTATGCTTTGATACCACTGTAATATCCCAAAATGGGGATGCAGCAATATATGAACACAATAATGAAAGAGTAGTGATACATCAACACATAAAATGTAAGAATATCTAAATAGCCATCATATTAACATCATAAAATAAAAAGTATACAAGATCTTGAGGAAATAATCACTCAAGTTAGGCATCACAAGCCTCAAGAGAACATGTATATTAAAAATGAAGTACATTACTACACAAATATTGCCCAAGGCTATGAAAGCGTAGTTTTATTGAGGATAAATACTGCTGGAAAGTGCCAATACACATATCTAAAATAATATAGCTTATACAATGATGGGAATGAAGATCTAGAATCCCAAAATTAATTTCAAGACAATCTGGAAAGGATTTCCTGAAATATGCAAAAAGTGAAAAATGCTGGAATGTAGTCCTAGGAATGAATAGCAGCTGCAACTCAATAAATGGATGGATATGGATGAATATTATGCACAAGATGAATAAAACTCCTCCAATGTATCTTCCAAGTGAAAGGCTGATCCTAACACTGAAGATCTTACCCTCCAAACAAACACTGCAACCCCTCACTACAAGTTGTCACAGAAATAACAGAGTCACTAAGGGATACTGCACTGTAGATGAAAGAAAATATGTTGGCCAAGTGCCAAGATGTGAAATAAGCTCTAGAATGTTCCTCAATAATATCCCAAAGGAAAGAAAGCTTCCTCCTCTTAAAAACAAGCTCTGGAAGTGGTGTTATCAATCCTCCACTACAACACCCTGCAACACAATGTTATACTCTTCAGAAATAACACTGTAGCTAAATGAGGTAGCTTGGCCTCAAGCTTGGATGTGGAGAAATACAATAAAATATCCCTCAAGAGTCCTCTCAAGAAAGGAGAAGGAATTCCTAAATAAGAATGCCTTGTGCTAAGAAGCACAACAATCTCAACTAAACAGTTGAAGAAAGCACAATAGTCATGCAAACCGAAAAATCAATAATCAATAACATAATATCACTTGCTATGGCTGCCTTGCCCTCCTTATATACAAATTGAAACCTTCTCAACATGGGTCCCACTCATTAGGGTTTCCTCCACCAATTAATCTTCCTCCCACTATCACTGCGATGTCTTCAAAGATGATCTTCACCTCTTATCTAAGCGTTGTTGACATGGTCAAACATGACCTTGTCCACATGAGGGTGTGAAATCTAGCTCCTATGATGATCCATTTTCACATTATGAGGGATTTTATTCTTGTTTTAGAAATGTATGGGCCTCCTTGCCCATTTATTAATCTCATAGGTGTTACAAGAAAAATTCAATATTCCAATTAGCTGCATGCTAATTTTGGATTACAAGCCCCTATGGAATATATTGATGATTCTCATCTTCCAAACATGGAAGTTTAAGGACCCCTCAAGTTGATCTTGCTTGTCCATAGGAAGAGATGTAGAGGCAATATCAAACCCTGCAAATACCAAGATCATACACCCTCTCTGCAAGTTGAAAAACAGAGACTATGTGCCCAATCACTCTAATACCATGTTGAAAAAATTGCAGAGTGATATGAAATGTTAAGATAGTCTTTCTTTTCTTTCATGGTTCGATTCCTTTTAATGTTTTTTTTGTTGTTATAACTGATAATTTAATATAAAAATCATACATTCATGAAACATGTACGCAAGATATATCATGGGGAAACCTTATAAGGGAGAGTACCCCAAAAAATATCTTTTTTATTTTGTGGAACAGATAAGCAGATATCAAGTTACAAAATCAAACTAGGAGAGAAGACACCTCGAGAATTTAATGCCTTGGAGTACAACTGAAATGATCATGCATGGAATATATAACTGATTTATCTGAATCTATAGACCCTTAGTTTCACTTTGATTTCTTTATCTTCACCTCAATTCTACATACGTGGGCTAGATCTGAGAAATATTGCCACACACCCCTGCAGCTAAGTCAATTCTGAAATACTGACTTTGAGAAGCTAGATCAAGCATGAAGCTCAAAATATATTAAGAGATTTGAGTGGAAAATGGAACACATTGGTGTCTACTTTCCATTCCAAGTTGAATTTCTGGAAAATATTTCCCAGATCCAAAGTTATGAGCTTTTCTTTCTCTGAAATTGTTTCTCGAAATTCTAGAAAACAATTCTACAAAGAACCAGTCCATGAGTTTCATGAGGGACGATCTCCCTTCTCAGACTAGACCTCCTTGAAAATGGAGCTGATCTTGGAATTCCTTGGAGTCTACTTTTTAGCCCCACTATAATTTCTCAATTTGGATGCCTGAAGAGAAAGTTATGGTCAATTTAGTAATCAACCTTGTAAACACTTGCTTGATCGAAAACTGCTGAAAAAAATAGAATTGCATGTATAGAGTGAAGGTTCTTTGTCATTTTTTATCTTTTTTACTTGATCCTTCTAGAAGATGGGTGGGATTGACTTTTCAAGATTCTAGATGTCACTTTGAGGGTTTACAACTTGACTTCATCAAGTCCCCTCAAGCCTAGTACTTTTTTGACCCACTTTATATTTTAATTTTACATTGACATAAAAAATACTTTTGCCTTTATAAACTTAGGCGTACATCAAATAAAACTTACATGACACTTTTACATCTCTACTAGTCAACTTGACTAGGAGTTACAACTTGACAACACTTTTACATGACTCGACAAGGCTTATACATCATTTACATCATTCTTTCACTAGTATGGTCCATATCACATCAGTTTCTTTACAACATCATGTTCACAAAATAATAAGAAAATATCTTTTAACTATGTGATCTTATAGATTTTCAATCAATGTTGGAGTTTAGCTTCCTAGGAGTGATCAATTCCTAGGCAAGCATCATCACAACATGATAAAGAGGTCGTCACACATAACAGTCTTAGCTTCACAAGATTCCACTTGATTTGGATAGACAACATATTGATTTTTCATATAGCTCACAAGATGTCTGACCCAAGATTTTGCACTAGTGTTTCACCAAGTCCATGGATATGACATTAGGCCTCACTAGACAATCTTAATCGGGATTTGTCCTGATAATTCACCAACTCCATGCCTTTGGTATCAGTCACCACCAAGGTTCTTAGCAAGCTTCCATGCCTTGATTTATTGCAACTCAAAAGACACAGTCATATGTTGTCATCTACCCTGGTAGCTCACCTCAGGGGAGAGAATGAATCTTGAAGGTGCCATTTTTAAAAATTAAAAAATTGAGAATTTGACTCACATATTTATATATATATATATATATATATATATATATATATATATATATATATATATATTAGTAAATTACTGCATTAATACAAATAACAAATCATTGCAGATTTTAGTACATCATTTTCTTAAAATAGAGTAAATCACTGGGTTAAGAACTTTGAGCATTCATATATGAATTAGGAGTTGTTCAACCTACTCTTCTCTAGAGTGCTTATGAACAACAAGACTCACAAGCCGACTGAACATAAAACATCCCACTCCTCTATTTTAATTATTAAAAAAAATAACAACTCTAAAATTAACCTATTTTTTATTTACAATAAAGAATTGTCATATAAAATTATTTGAAGAATTATGTATAAATAGACCTACAATATAGGATGGCTATATTAGTTCAATGAAATGAAGAAATTGACATCATATTAAATTATTTGAATAATTATATATAAATAGAACTGTAATATGGAATGCAAGAGGGATATCAATATAAGGTGCAAAGATACACCGAAGGAATAGAACATGCATATTATGTTACTTCAAAAATGTTGCAGCAAAGGAAAGATAACAACCTAGAGGGTGGAGGATGGAGGGGAGGAAATTTGTTTAAAATTGCAATAGTCTCACTTGTGCCAATGCGTGCCTGACAGATGTTTCTCAAACCACCCTTGTGTCAATCATACCACTATGTAAAAATCTTATATACATATGTATATTCAAGCAATAACATGAAGGGTAATGAGGAAAAATATTAACATAGGACCTTGTGGGAACTCGCACACAAAAAAATACTGAAATACAATTTCACAGACGAAGTGACTAAAGTATAACATGTGCTGATATCAGATTCCAAGATATTCTATAATCAAAATAAAGAAGGGGGAATGTTTTCAAATTTTAACTATCTTCTTTTAAACATTTTAAATTAATTCAGAGCCATTTTCCTCAAGCCATTAATTGAAGTTTTAAATTTAAATTTAAATTTCGTATAGAAAACATTTGTTGGAACTGAAGATTTATCTGGGGTAGTTTACACAATCCAAGTGTACAAGTAATCTTTAAAGGCATTGTATCCATTTATGCATTCAAAATACAGTTTTAAAAATGAGAAGTTACACATGCTATATGCATACATAGAACCGATATAGATCCATTTTAAAGAGGATTAAATTTCTTTCTGTGCATACATTTTTTCAAGTTTTGTTCTCAAAAAGAGGATCACATATCAAGAGAATGGATCCTACTCTTGGTAAATTTCAAGTTTTTCTCTCCAAGAGAGGTTCACATATCAAGAGAATGGATCCTATGCTTAGTAAATACCTGGTTAGCTTCTACCTTTTAGTTTTTTTTTTAATAGTTTTATTTATTACATTTATGAGAAAGTCAAAATTATTATTTCTCTTAGTTAATTACTAATTCTCATCAACTCTCTTGTGAGAGTTAACACTTTTGGTCGAAGAGAGGCATAATCATATAGGCAAAGGTTCTTCGTGGAAAATAACAACTCTCATGTGACAGTTGGCTCTTTTGGCCCAAGAGAGGCATAATCATATAGGCTAATGCTATTCATGGAAAATACAAAAGATGCAAGTTATCTTAAATTTTGGCTATGTTTCATGAAAATTATGGTAATGATATTCATCTTAAGATACATTGAAGAAACATGTCAAATAAGTCACCAAAAAATTACATAGAATTCATCTCAAGTTATCTGATTTTATATATGTGCAATGTAAGATCAACCAATGCAAATGCAAAAAAATGACTTGTATAGATACAAATTCATCTAAAATTATCTACTCTTAGATATGTATAATGTAAGAGGGTAAAAACGCGATGCTGGGTTACACTTTTGTGAAAAACGCGAGTGAAAAAATTATTTTTCCAACAATTCAACCGAACGTTTATAAAAGTCTGACTGAAATGTTGCAAAGTTTGGCTGAAGTTTGTAAATTAGTTCAGCTGAACTCATTTAGCCATTTACATTGACGGGATAATAACAACATGAGTAAACATATTTTTGGCCGGAGATGGGAAAATTGGCATTAAAATTTCGGTTGAACTATTAGTTCGGTCGGATTATTAGTTATGCCGAACTTTGGAAATGAATTCGACAAAACTATTTCTTATAAATATACAGGCCCGTAGACCGCAAAAGGTGGGATTGTCACTTTTTTTTGTTATCTCTATGTCATTGTTATGTTTTTGCATTGTCTGTTTGATCTCTATCTCTTTTTGTTTCGTGTTTGCTGTTGCAGGGGCTTGAGGTGTGAAGCTTCAGTTTTGTGTTTTATTTTTGTCTTTGTTTTTCTGCCTTTTTTTGGGTTTTAATTTTTGTCTCTGTTTTTTTGTTCACAGGTTATAGATAACCCGTTTCTTCGATGATCTTCTCCTTATTTTGGATAACCTACGTTCAACGATCTCCTTCCTCGTCGGCTGGTCGTCTCCAGGTAGACGAAAAAAATTGTTTCTAACTCGGTTTGTTTGTGGTTAGATATCCTGCATAGTAGAGTGTTTGTTTATGGTTAGATTTTCTTCAGTCCAATCTCCATATTCCATCCTACAAGAATTTTTTCCTGTTAGGATAGTCAGGAACCTCCTATGTTATTCTAGTGATTATGTGTGGATGGAATATTATAAAAGAAATACCCAAAAAAAAAAAGGCATAGAAATCCATGTGATAACTTTGCACAGTTGTATCATTAATATGTAGAATGATTTCCATGAATCCTCTATAGGTGTCGTTAATTATTTATACATCAAGATTTGTTTTCCTATTCATTGGTCTGTCTAGGAAATCAAATTTAATACTCCAATTAAATTAAAATGATCAACCAAAGTGAGTGGAGTTGTAGGAACATCGTAAGAAATCCCATTTTGGAATACCCTTGTGGATTAGGCCTAGTAGCCTAGTCATATCTATTCCACCTGTTTCACATGACAAACATAACATAGGAAATCAACTTTTTCACATCAAACACAAATACCAGCATGTGGATGAGATATAAGTAAACAAAATTCCTGATAGTGAAGACAATTTACCACATAATGAACCAAACTGTGATTCAGCCACAGGGAATGAAAAATTAGTTTTATTTATACGTAAATTTAAATTGAAAAGGTATTAAAATTTTAATATAAAACCTGTAAATTGAAAAAATATTAAAATTCTAATGTAAAAACTATACAATTTTAATGCATGAGAGGTTTTTGTTGAAGTATTGATTTTAGTTGTATATAAATATAAACTAAATAATGGAAATTTACAATTTCATTTAAAAAAATCAGTAATTCCATTGAGTAACACAGTTATATCAACCATTACATCATCATCCTAATCTAGCTATCTTTCTAATGCCTAAAAGAATAGAGTTGTATGTGTTTTCCTGATGGCTGATAGATCTATTCGTTCCTTCAACCTCTCTAGATCTAATATCTCTGACTAACACAATTATATCAACCATTACATCATCATCGTAATCTAGCTAGCTTTCTAATGCCTCAAAGAGTAGAGTTGTACATGTTTTCCTGATGGTTGATAGCTCTATTCTTCCCTTAAACCTCTGCAGATCTGATATCTCTGTATTCTTCTTATGAGCACCAACTCACAACTCTATTCTTTCTTAAGCTTGTAGGTTGTATTTGTGTTCTATTACTTCCTCAGACCTTTGTTAGATTGTCTTTGTCTTTCAGCAGAGTGTTTTTTTGTGGTTACAACGCCTATCTTCCTGAATACTCCTTGCCAAGATCAAACCTAAGCTTTTATTTTTTATTCCTGAACTGAAGCTTCCTAATATAGCTAACTTTCTAATGCCTCAAAGAGTAGAGTAGAGTTGTATGTGTTTGTTTTCTTGATGGCTGATAGCTCTATTCTTTCCTTCAACCTTTGTAGATCTAATGTCACTGTGTTCTTCTTATGAGCACCAACTCACAGCTCTGTTCTTTCTTAAACTTGTAGGTTTTATTTGTGTTCTATTGCTTCCTCAAACCTTTGTTAGATTGTATTTGTCTTTAAGCAGATTGTTTGTTTGTGGTTATAGTGCATATCCTCCTGAATACTACTTGCTAAGCTAAAACCTAATATTTTCTTTCTTATTCATGAACTGAAGCTTCCTAATCTAGCAAGCTTTCTAATGACGCAAAGAGTAGAGCTATATGTGTGACTTTTGACATAACTTCATCAACCACTACCACTAGTTGTTTAAGTAAGTGTATAAAATAATTTTTCACCCCTTTCCACTTATTACTTCAATCATAGGATTCTATGTGTAGATTTTAGGCCCACCTCACTAGATGATGTGGTGGTTTTATTGTATTTGAGATGATTAAATTACTAGGATTCAGGTTGGATATTTTAAAAAAATTAACCAAACATTGATTTAGTGACACTTTTCCACTTTATTCATATTTATGTTGATGTTAACTATTTTTTATTAATGTACCTAAATTTACACCTTCCCTGATGATTCCTCTCCTAGTGTTGCCATTTACTTTTATAATCTTGTAAAATGTTAAAAGTGGAGTGTTTTATGATGTGATGGATATTACTAATCTAGATTATGTATGTAGTGATATGATGATAGTGTGTAGGTTGATGTTCAAGTTTTAAAATTCTAAAATGTTAAAAGTGGAGTGTTTTATGATGTAGTGGATATTACTAATCTAGATTATGTATATAGTGATACGATGATAGTGTGTAGGTTGATGTTCAAGTTGTAAAATTCTTGTATGTATATCAAGGATGAATGATAGTACAAGACAAAAAGTGACATTAAATTATAAAATTTAAATGATTATTAAATTTTACACCTTCCATGATGCTTCCTCTCCTAGTGTTTTCATTTACTTTTCTAAACTTGTAAAATGTTAATCTTTACTTTACTATTATCCGACAAACTCATCAAGTTGTGAATTTTGGCATAACTTCAACAACCACTACCACTAGTTAAACTCATCAAGATGTGATTTTTGACATAACTTCATCAACCACTACAACTAGTTGTTTTAGTAAGTGCATACAAAAAATGACATTATTATAATTTATTAAAAAATTTGTTAGGTGTTAAATCATACTTATTAAGGACATAAATAATGCAAGTTGAAAATTATTTTGAAATGTTCTTAGCCTATTTATAGGTGTCAAAGTAAAGGTTTCTAGATGTTATTTCTCCGATAAACTTCAAGGCAAACTAAACTCTAAGGAAAATCATGTACATGTCATTTCTACCACAAACTCATCAAGGTGTGACCTTTGAAATAACTTCATCACCCACTACCACTAGGTTTTTTAGTAAACTTGCATAAAATAATTTTTCATACCATGTACATGTCATTTCTCCCACAAACTCATAAGGTGTGACTTTTGACATAAATTTGTAAACCACTACCACTAGTTGTTTTAGTAAGTGCATAAAATAATTTTTCAAACCATGCACATGTAATTTCTCCCACAAACTCATCAAGGTGTGAATTTTGACATAACTTAATCAACCACTACCACTAGTTGTTTAATTAAGTGCAAACCACTACCACTTCAAGGAAAACCACGTACATGCATCATTTCTCCCACAAATGTTTAGGAAAAATTTAAGGCGTGTGTTATTTCTATGTTATTTCTCTGTCATTTCTAGGTCATTTCTCCCATAAACTATAAGGAAATGTCATTTCTCCCATACATGTGTCATTTCTCCAACAAAATTTTAGGAAAAATTTAAGGCATGTGTCATTTCTATGTCATTTCTCTGTCATTTCTATGTCACTTCTCCCACAAACTATAAGGCAATGTCATTTCTCCCATATACAGTAAGGCAAACTTCAAGGAAAAACATGTACATGTCATTTCTTTCTTAATCTATAGGAAAGTAAAACATTAAGGTATGTCATTTCTAGATGTGATTTCTCCCATAAACTTTAAGGAAAAATTTAAGACAAACCATGCACATGAAATTTCCCCCACAAACTGAAGGCTTTCTCCCATTAATTCAAGGAAAACTTTAAGGCCTAAAAATTGAACCTAAAGTGGCTGAACTTCCATAGGATTTTAGTCTGTCGATTGACTGTTAACTTCTACAAGTTCTAAAGGTAGAGTCTGTAAAGGCCAAGTAGCCTCTGGATCTCATCTTTTCTCAAAGGTGACATCTTCAGTAAATGCCACTACAGTCAATCTCTGGAACAGATTTAAATAGAAGTTCTTCATTGTAATATCCATTTCTATACATACCATTTCTCCCATAAACTTTAAGGTATTTGCTAGTGTTTTTGGAACCACGTACATGTCATTTCTATCTCATTTCTCCCATAATATTTAAGGAAAAATTTAAGGAAAACCATGTACATACATGTCATTTCTCCCATATCTCCCATAAATTTTAGTAAATGCATAAAATAATTTTTCAAACCATGTACATGACATTTCTCCCATACACTTTAAGGCAAAATTTAAGGCAAAACATGCCATTTCTATATGTCATTTCTCTGTCATTGACTGTTAACTTCTACAAGTTCTAAAGGCAGAGTCTGTAAAGGGCCAGGTAGCCTCTGGATCTCAACTTTTCTTAAAGGTGACATATCTAGTAAATTCCCCTACAGTCAATCTCTGGAATAAATCTAAATAAAAGTACTTCATTGTAATATCCATTTTTGTAAATGCCATTTCTCCCATAAACTTTAAGGTATTTGCTATTGTTTTTGGAACCATGTACATGCCATTTCTATGTCATTTCTCCCATAAACTTTAAGGAAAACTTTAAGGAAAACCATGTGCATAAATGTCATTTCTCCCATTTCTCACATAAATTTTAGTAAGTGCATAAAATAAATTTTCAAACCATGTACATGACATTTCTCCCACACACTTTAAGGCGAAATTTAAGGCAAAACATGTCATTTCTATATGCCATTTCTCTGTCATTTATATATGTCCTTTCTCTGTCATTGACTGTTAGCTTCTACAAGTTCCAAAGGTAGAGTCTGTAAATGGCCAGGTAGCCTCTGGATCTCATCTTTTCTCAAAGGTGACATATCCATTAAATGCCCTTATAGTCAATCTTTGGAATAGATCTAAATAGAAGTTCTTAATTGTAATTTCCATTTACATACCTACCATTTCTCCCATAAACATTAAAGTATTTACTAGTGTTTTTGGAACCATATGCATGTCATTTATCCCATAAAATTTAAGGCAAAATTTAAAGAAAAACATGTACATACATTTCATTTCTCCCATTTCACCCATAAATTTTAGTAAGTGCATAAAATAATTTTGCAAACTATGTACATGACATTTCTCCCACAAACTTTAAGGCAAAATTTAAGGCAAAACATGTCATTTCTATATATCATTTCTCTGTCATTTCTATATAACATTTATATATATCATTTCTCTGTCATTTCTATATGTCATTTCTCCCATAAAGTATAAGCCAATGTCATTTATCCCATAAACTATAAGGAAAACTTTAAGACAAACAATGTACATGTCATTTCTCCCATAAAATATAAGGCAATGCCATTTCTCCCATAAAATATAAGGAAAAATTTAAGGCTTGTGTCATTTCTATGTCATTTGTCTAGCATTTCTACATTTCTATGTTATTTCTCGCATAAACTATAAGGAAAACCATGTACATGTCATTTCTCTCTTAAACTTTAGGCAAGGAAAACTTTAAGGCATGTCATTTCTAGATGTAATTTCTCCCACATACTTTAAGGGAAAATTTAAGGCATGTCATTTCTAGATGTTATTTCTCCCATAAAATTTAAGGCAAACTTTAAGCCAAACCATGCATGTATGTCATTTCTCCCACTAATTCAAGGAAAACATTAAGGCCTAAAAATCGAACCCAAATTGGCTGAACTTCCATACGATCCCACAAACTAAAGGCTTTATCCCATTAATTCAAGGCAAACTTTTACACCTAAAAACTGAACCTAAAGAGGTTGAACTCCCATAGGATTTTAGTCTGTCTGTTGAGTGTTAACTTCTATAAGTTCTAAAGGCAGAGCTTTTAAAGGGCCGGGTAGCCTCTAGATCTCATCTTTTCTCAAAGATGACATATCAAGTAAATTCCCCTACAGTCGATCTCTGGAACAGATCTAAATAGAAGTTATTCATTTTAATATCCATAAACCAATACAACTTTAAGGAAAACTGTGTACATGTGTAATTTCTCCCATACATGTGTCATTTATCCCATATACTTTTAGGCAAACTTTAAGGCATGTGTCATTTCTCAAGGCTTTCTCCCATTAATTCAAGGAAACATTGAAGGCCTAATAACTGAACCTAAAGTAGTTGAACTTCCATAGGATAGGATCCCCCAAACTCAAGGCTTTCTCCCACTAATTCAAGTCAAAATTTAAGGCCTAAAAACTGAACCTAAAGTGGTTGAAATTCCATAGGATTTTATTTTTTCTGTTGAGTGTTAACTTCTACAAGTTCTAAAGGCAGGTTCTGTAAAGGGCCAGGTGACCTCTAGATCTCATCCTTTCTTAAAGGTGGCATATCTAGTAAATTCCCCTACAGTCAATCTATAGAACAAATCTAAATAGAATTTATTCATTTTAATATCCATTTCTGTACATGCCATTTCTCCCATAAACTTTAAGGCATTTGCTAGTGTTTTTGGAACCATATACATGTCATTTAAATGTCATTTCTCCCATAAATTTTAAAGCAAAATTTAAGGATAACCATGCACATACATGTCATTTCTCCCATTTCTCCCATAAACTCAAGGCAAACTTTAAGGATAACCATGTAGATGTCATTTCTCCGATATACTTTAAGGCATAAATTTCTAGTGTTTTTGGAACCATGTACATGTCATTTCTCCCTTAAAAAGGCAAGCCAATATTTATGGTATGTAATTTCTAGATGTGATTTCTCCCATAAAATTTAAGGAAAACCATGCACAAACTATATACATGTCATTTCTCCCTTAAAATCTAGGCAAGGAAAACTTTTAGGCATGGCATTTCTAGATGTGATTTCTTCCATAAATTTTAAGGAAAACCATGCACGAACCATGTACATGTAATTTATCTCTTAATCTATAAGGAAGGCAATATTTAAGGCATCTCATTTCTAGATGTGAATTCCCCCATAAACTTAAAGAAAAACTTTAAGGAAAACCATGCACATGCCATTTCTCTCATACACGTGTCATTTCTCCCATGCATTTGCAATAAATTCTAATTTAATATATTTTATTGAATTGTTTTTTTTAGGGATAAAAAAACCCACTAAATATGGTTGAAAAATGGACATTATGCATAGATGTTTCTTGCTATCTCAATCCAGGGAAACCAGTGGTTACATATGTGCTTTGCAATATTGCGACTAGCAAGGTCCTCCAAACAAAAATGAATATACCGAGAAGAACAACAAACAACGAGGCATATTATATTGCATTGAGAGGCTTGGGAATAACTAGGGAGAATGGATCAAATGGAATTGTAGTTTTCACCAATTCTGAACTTGTGTGCAACCAAATGAAAGGCATGTACCAAGTTAAGAAGGAGAGACTAAAGCAACTGCATGGAAAATCAAACAATATTGTTAGCCAATTTCAATTTTTTAGTATAAGACAT